>QANW01008343.1:159004-208757 GCA_003254865.1 Dryas drummondii | reverse complement strand
AAGATGGTGGCGGGACAAACCCAGGTATCGCCTTGGTCAATGCAGCATACAACGCCTCCTTCTCCGCTCTCTCAGCTCGTAAGTCCTCCTGCAACTTTTTCAGTTGAGCGGACAACCCTGCGACGACTACAGATGGCTGAAAAGAAGATGAAGACGAAGACGAAGACGAGGATCGAACATCACGAATCCGCTCATATCTCATGCTGTGTATTTTCTTACCGGGCCTAACACCCAATGAGTCTATCATAATACGAAATCCGACATCGGGATCGGGTACTGGAATTGACTCCAACAGAGTACCCGGAGGGTGCTGCTCGGCCAAGCTCTCCAAATATATTCTCGAATTGGCCACCATCTCATCCTTCAAAATGTTATATATACAAGTAACCAATTAGAAAAATAAATATAAAAAATTGTGAAAAAAATTAAAATATAAAAAACTAACATGTTTTGTCTTGGCCGCATCACAACTGGGATGAAAATAGATATCCTCAAAAGTGTCTATCTCTGGGAATTGCGACCCACGCTGAAAAAGAAAATAATTTTGTCAAAGACCCAAACAATATTAAAGAATATATATGTATTAAATTAAATAATGATGTACCCGACGTCGCGACTCCACTCAATATGAGATGGGCGTCGGACCGCTATGATAATTAAACGGCTTCCCTTTCCGGTTTCTGGCGTTGGCGACCGACTTCTTCTGTTAAATATTAAGCACATTATAAATGTGTTAGTGTATGTATACAATAATAGAATAACAAAACAATAATCGATTTTTTAAAGTCTTAAAATGATAAAACATACCAAAAACGACGGGCTCATGAAATGATCGCACAAAAAACGCCACTGGTCAGACCGCTCTATCAACTCCATAGGGGGGTTCGCCAATGCCTCAACTGCCGACGAAAATCCCTTGAAATGCATGTGTAGTTCGTGCTTCCACTGCCTGTAGGACTTGATGAGTAAATCTGTCATGTACATGACGGTGAAGGGATGATTCATCTGAATGTCAAAGTTAACCTGAAAAAAATATTAGATTGTTATGAATTATCAAATTTATCGTTTTGAATTAATTATTGAGCTATATACTCACTGAGATGGAGCAGATCACTTTGTGTTGAATCTCTGCCGGTAATTTTTTTCAAGTGGTTGCAACCATGGTGCACTCGGCACGGATAATAGACCCCACATCGTGCGAGAACAAACTATCAACGTTAGGATCTAACGGTCATCGGCCGTTTTGCACACACATGACTGGAATCTGCGCCCCGGTACTGGGCACGATTCGAGAGGACTTCAACCCACTACATGGTCCCCTCGTCGTAGTGAATGACGTCGTAGTAGATGAAGCGGAAGCGGAAGCGGTGAACTGACTAGAGCGGTGAGATCGACGGGCCCTCCGTGGCATAGAGGGGCTCCCAATACTCGAGGATGGCTGAACTACATCATTGGGAGCTGACTCCATCGCCTTCCACCTTATAACTAAATTATATTTCTCAAACTAATTAATCTACATTTTGTAATTAAACTAAAGTTTATATTTAAAAACAAACAAACTAATTAATCTACATACAAACTACCTAATAAATTTATAATTAAAAAACATATAAAACTAACTAATTTTATATGAAAACTAATTTGTTATCTAGCATAAGAAAATATCAGCAAACTAATTTCCCTAAGAACAATGATCAGAATTAAACTAATTTATTCAACATTAATAAACAAATTTAAGAACAAAAAATTAAAAACACCAGCCAAATATTAAAGGAGCGATTGAGTCTTAAGTTTGACCTGAAAAATTTTCCTGGGTATTACTATTCCCCTGGCCACCTGCACTTGATCCCTCTGAAAAAAACTAAAGCTAATGAGAAGAAAACACAGAAAAACAAAAAACACTCAAATAAAAAAACAAAAACAAAAACCCACAATCGGGTGGGTTTGTTGCAGTTGAGTTTAGGTGGGGTTGTTGGTCGGGGTGGGGGTTGCTAGTGGGGATAGGAATGGGAATCGAGGGAGGTGGCAGAGAGAGGGGAAGGAAAGAGAAAAAGGAAGCCGGAAGGGTTTCGGGGAGAGAGAAAGAGGATGGGGTGGGTTTCGGGGAGAGAGAAAGAAGAGGGGGTGGGTTTCGGGAGAGAGAGTTTTGGGCAATCGGCGACGAGGGGAGATGAAGCGACGGCGGGGCTGGGCTGGGGTTGGGGTTGAGTGGGGATCGGGGGGGATTGGGGTTTCTGTGGGGATCAACAGGGATGGGCGGGCCTGGGGCTAGGAGAAGAAGAAGAAGAAAAGAAGAAGAAGAAAAAGAAGAAAAAGAAGAAAAAGAAAGCAGTTTAAAAATTTCAAGAACCTTAGGCGACGAAGCCTTTTCATCACCCAAAACGTTCTTGGGCGACGAACTAAGAATCTCCTCGCCTAAGAACAACTTGGGCGACGAGTTTAGGTTTGTCGCCCAAACATTAAAATATATGGCGGGCTTAATACTGCCCAATTTTTCAACTTTTGGGCGACGAAGAGAAATTTCGTCGCCCAAAAGAGTCTTGGGCGACGACTTTCCCACTTTGTCGCCTAAAAGCTGTCCGAATAATTAATTTTAAATAACTAAATATGTTGTTAATTTTACATAATCAATTATGTTGTTAATTTTATATAATCAATTTATTAATTTTAACGATCTGAACCGTTCATTTATTAGTCCCTCACTAAAAGATGATTCCAACAAAAAATCGATCAAATCGAAATTTATCTAGCCACTCGATTATTATTATTAAAATCATGATCGTTCATAAGTTCGATCTCCGATACTTAACTTCTAAAACTTTGATTGAGCTAATTTTTTGCATAAATGATCTTTAAGTGGGAAACTAATAAATGAACGGTTCGGATCGTTGAAAACACGATCAATATATGAGATTATATATATAAATGAACAGTTTATATATTTGAAGAATAAAATTTCATTAATTCTTTCATTGAAATCTTGTCATTTCAATAATTGTGAAGACCATAACGTGATTACAACGATCAAAGCCGTTCATCCTCTATGTTCATACTCAAAAATCATCCATGCAAAAAATCTGTCTAATTGGAGTTCATCTACCCGTTCGATTATTATTATAAGAACCACAATCGTTCATAACCCTAAACGCCAAACCTAACTTTTACATCTTCGATTGACATAATTTTTTGCATTGATGATCTTTGAGTGGGACACTAAGAAATGATCGGTTCAGATTGTTCAAACCACAATAGAAAAGTGAGCTTCTACATACATATACACTTGAAGAGTATAATTCTATTAGCTTTTTTTGTTGAAACTTTGTCGATTCAACAATTGTGAAGACTACAATGTGATTTCAATGATCTGAGCCGTTCATTTTATTTGTTTATACTGAAAGATCATCTCTGTTAAAAATCGGTCAAAACGGAATTCATCCACTCGTTCGATTAGTATTAGAAAATTCACAATCGTTCATAAGTTCGAGCACCATTACCTAACTTTTACACATCTCCGATTTAGTTAATTTTTTGCAGGGATGATCTTAAAGTGGGGAACTAAAAAATGAACAGTTCGGATCGTTGGAATTACGATCGCATCTTATACGATTACATACATAAAATTGTACACAAAAAAGGCAGATATTTTTGGCGACGAACTGCACATTTCGTCGCCTAAGATCACTTTGGGCAACGCATAATAATATTCCGCACCTAAAGTAACCTAGAGCGATGAACTATTTCCTTGCCCAAAGTCATTTTAGGCGAGGAATATTAAATTTCCTCGCCCATAGTTATCTTAGGCGATGAAGATGTTCGTCGCCCAAAGCATCTTTGAGAGACAAAATTTTACATTCCTCGCCTAAAGTAACTTTGAGCGAGGAAATGGTTCGTCACCCAAACCTTTATTAGTTGGTAATGATCGTTCATGTATTCGAACTCCGATATTTAACTTTTACATCTCTAATTAAGCTAATTTTTTGCATAGATGATCTTTGAGTGAGAAACTAATAAATGAACGATTCGGATAATTGAAAACACAATTGATATTTGAGATTATATATATAAAAGAACGGTTTATACATTTGAAGAATAAAGTTCTATTAACTTTTTCTTTGAAACCTTGTGGTTTCAATAATTATGAAGAGGACAACAAGATTACAACAATCAGAGTCGTTCATCATCTATGTTGATAGTCAAAGATCATCCCTGCAAAAAATCGGTCAAATCAGAGTTCATATACCCGTTCAATTATTATTATAAGAATCACGATCGTTTATACACCCTAAACGCCAAACCTAACTTCTACATCTCCGATTGAGATAATTTTTTGCATGAATAATCTTTGAGTGGGGCACTAAGGAATGATCGATTCCGATCGTTAAAAACACAATAGAAAAGTGAGCTTCCACATACAAATACACTTGAAGAGTATAATTTTATTAGCTTTTTCGTTGAAACTTTGTCGATTCAACAATTGTGAAGACTACAATGTTAGTTCAACAATTGGAGCCGTTCATTTTATTCTTTTATACTAAAAGATCATCTCTGCAAAAAATCAACCAAATCAGAATTGATCTACTCGAACGATTAGTATTAGAAAATTCACGATCGTTCATAAATTCGAGCACCGTTACGTAACTTTTACATCTCCAATTGAACTGATTTTTTGCAATGATGATCATTGAGTGAGGAATTAAAAATTGAACGGTTTGGATTAATGGAAACAAGATCGCATTATATGAATATAACCTACATAAAATTGTACAAAAAAAAGGCAATGAGACTTTGGGCGAGGAATATGCATGTTTCTTGCCCATACATTGGGCGACGAATACGAAAGTTCCTCTCCCAAAGTCACTTTGGGCGACGAACAGATACCTTCCTTGCCTAAAAGCATCTTGGGCGACGAAATAGTTTGTTGCTCAAAGTTATTTTAGGCGAGGAAGGTTTCTGTTCGTCGCTCAAAGTCACTTTGGGCGAGGAACATACTTATTCGTCGCCCAACGTATGGATCAACTATCGTTTTGGCGCGTGTTTTAGGCGACAAAATATTTTCGTCGCCCAAAGTTTTTTTAGGCGAGGAAAATTATATTCGTCGCCCAAAGTTATTTTGGGCGACGAATATGTTTGTCGCGCAAACCTGGATGGGATTAGGCGACAACATTCATGGTTCGTTGCCCAAAGTTGATTTGGGCGACGAATTTTGGTTCGTCTCCCAAAGTTTCGTCGCCCAAATATATTTTTCTTATAGTGAACATATGCTGTGATGATATGACGATCAAAATCCAGGTTGTCAAAAGTCTCATTAAATGTAACCACGTAATAAGGATCACATGAAGCAAAAACCCTGAGGGGCCAATGTGTTAAGCTCCTCTATGGTTGCTTTAGTATCATTTAAGGTTTGTGCTAGTGATTTGTGTTCATAGTAATACCTACAAATTAACAAGAACAATTTTAAGAGTGATAAAGTAAAATCTACAAACAATGATTCGACTCCTACAATGAAAGCTTGGGCATTGTTGAATCATGATCTTGATCACTTTAACAATATATAGCAGAAAAATAATTTCATACTCATCTATAATTTATCCCTAAACTAAAAAATTAAATCCCTAAAATCAATACTCAATTTTTGAATCAAAAGAAACATTAAAATAATGAATTCGATCCTGATCTAAAACTATAAAAAATAATTCAAAAGTAGGATATAAAATAATCATACCTTTTAATAGATGTATATGTATCATCCAAATAGGATCATTGATTTTGAGTTTTGGTGACAGAGTAGAACTAGGTTCATAGAAGAATGAAATTATGAAAAAAGATGGGTGGGTGAAATGATAGTTAAGGGGGTGGGAATAGTATTTGAGTGAGCTAGTGTTTTTGAGTTGGTATATTAAAGGGTTTGCAAGCAAAATAACGGAAGGTGGGAAGAGTGTTTTTATATTTTTTATAAATTTAATAGGAGTGTAAAAATAAAGCAGATGGAAAAATAAGACATGAAGGTAAGAATATAAGCACTTTTTTAGTATTGTTATTTTGAAACTGTACACAGAGAAATCACGGACCTCTATCACCATTAGGTAATTTCTTTTTTGTTACACACCAATAGGTAATTTTAAATACATAATAAATTAGTCTTTCTCTTATAAACACATTATAATAAACTATTCTTAACATTGTTTATGAATTAAGGATTATTAATTTTTAATGTTAGTTACTCTATACATTTTACATAATCTCAAAAATATTTTGTCAAAATTAATTTCGAAATCCCATAATTTTATGAGGATATTTTTTGTTTGGTTATATCAAAGGAAATTAAACCCTGAACCTAGCATAATTTTAACTCATATGCCACTCACTTTCACCACTTGAGTAACCCTTAAGGGCTAGCTAATTTTATGAGCATACTCAGTTACTCACCTCCCTGTGAGCACATATTTTGTAGACTTTTAAGAATCGTAATCTACAAAAGCTCTCCTAAACATATTACACGTACAAAACACCAAAATTTTTTCCAATTAAAAGTCTATTTGTGTTTTTACTTAAATGATAATAAAATAAATGATTTTTCCGTTATTTAAAAAATATATATATATCTAGCTTGCATCATCTAAGTCCTCCAACACACTTCTAGTATAATTTAAAATTCTGTTATTTGAGAGGGTGTTCCTGACTCAAATTTTAATGGTATTGACTTATTTGTGATATATTTAGAAAGATTGACACGTTGTTGACATATAAAGCCGGTTTTCAAGATTTATTATTTCATATTAGTAAATTGATATATATTATGAAATAGTATATATATTGACTAATATGTAATTATGAAATGTTTTGTTAATTTTTTTTTATAAACTGCATGTCTAGTTTTTTCTTTCTAAAAATGTTATTAACTAATTGATCAATTAGTTATTTTTTGATTTTGTTTTTAACTCAGCAAGCTAGTTAATTACTAATTATAGGGGACTAAATAAGATATCAAATAATCGTGCATTTACTAATGGAATCAAATCACAATCAGTGATCACACCCTCTCTCTATATCTATACCATAAATGTATCTCTTCTCAATATTGAAGAATATTATGTTGCAATTCAAAAGAATCAAGTCTTTCCTGTAATAACATTCCCGCCATTCACGGCTTCTAAGTTTGAACCTTTCCATAGTTACATTGATCGATCATATATCAAAATAAATTCAATCCAATATATACTAACAGCTTTGAGTCAGATCGATCACTCCGACTGTGTGAGATCATCATCAGAATCGAGAAGAAGAAGGAATTAATGAGAGAGAGAATGGAGGAGTACTTGAGGAAGAACTTCGACGTGGAGCCCAAACGGCCCTCCGAGGAGGCTCTGATGCGGTGGCGATCCGCCGTCGCCATCGTTAAGAACCCTCGCCGTAGGTTTCGTATGGTTGCCGATCTCGCCAAGCGCGCCGAGGCCGAAAGAAAGCGCATGAAACTCCAGGTTTCAAATGTCGCCTCCATTAATGTCTTTAATTAATTAATCATGATCAATCTCATCGTTATTAATTGTTTGTCATTTCTGTTTTGCATTCATGTACGTACGTGCATTCATCAACAAACTATTTGTGTATGTACGTGCGTGTGAGAGAGAGAGAGAGAGAGAGAGAGAGAGAGAGAGAGTAGGTTTCAAATCTTAGAAACAAACCAAAGGACTAATATTTAAAGATGTATATATGTTATTTATGTTTTCTTAATTGCCTTACGATTTTCTTGGAAGCCAAACAGACATGGTTGTTGTGGTCACTGCATGCTTTACAGTTTTCATTGTCTTGCTCAGTGTTGATATCGTGTATGCATCAATCTCTGGTCATCATATTTCAAGATTTGTAAAATCATGAGTTGGATGAATGCGTACTGCACAAAACTTTTTTTTTTTTCTTTGTTTCGTGCTTCAATTTTATTTTAAGAAAAAGTCAAATTGAATATGAAAGAAAAGAATTAAAAACGATTTTACACTTAACCGCGTCAAATCAACCCATGACACTTTACATGTCAATGGCTGGCGGTGGTGTTATTTTGACGTCCATGCCATTAGGTGGCCTGGCTTCACAGCAGTGTTCCATAGTTTGACGAGCGTTCCTATTTGAAACATATTTATTGAACATTTTTGGGACTACTTTTCTAATAAAAGTGAAATTTGGATCCCACCTCTAATAAATAAGTGTTCGGAAAAATAATCGGTAAATATGGTCCAAATAGTTTTATTCATTCTCATATACACTTCTCAAACAGCACAATGTTGGGAACGTAGGTGACGGAAGTGCTATTAATTGGATTTGAATATGACTATCTGAGTCTGCTGCACATGGTTTATATATAGAACGACCTTTTTGTTTAATTATAATCAGTTTTTAACTTTTGTGTTGTATTGATTGGCTTTGCTTTTGTGACACTCGTCTAGCTTTAATTTGTCTTTCTTCTTGATTTTTGGCTACCAAATATGATTTTCTGGCTATGTACACATTTGCTTTATAGAATTGGATATAAGTTAACTATTGCTGCAGTTTGATGCCATTTATTTCACCAGTTATGTTTTAAACGTCACAAGAAAAATTGAACCTTTTGTTTCATCTCCATGGTCTTTAATGAAGGTCTTCACTTCAGGGTGCTCAATCTCTTTATTACTGTTGACCAAAAGAAAAAAAATTCTATTTATTGCTGTTTACTCAATTTACTTATTGAATAATTGCTCATGGGGGTTACTAATGTAAACTTAATTAAACAATTAAACCAAAAAGGAAATACTTTTTTGTTCTAATCTCAAGTATGGAATAGGATTTTGTATAGCCAACCAAATAGTTTGTCCGATTTAGGTATTTTTGGTTCAAAGGAGACCTAAGGCTTAGGGGGAAGGGGGGAGTGTCGAACTCTCGTCATGGGTATGGAGGTAAATTCTCTTCTACTGGAGTTACGTACGAGACCGCACATTGCTTTAGATATTTTGAAATGCAGAAGAAAATTCTTTGTGTTTTGCTGGTTTATGCTAATCCTGGACATTCTTAGTGGAATGTGACAAATAAAAGAAAAATCAAACAGCCAAACAAAGTGATATTCTTTGTATTTTTTATTGGCTTATTATCATTTTTTTTTTTCTGTTTCGGTTGTGCCAAATTTGAACAGAATTTGTGATGTCAAGGCCTCACTTTTATGCTTTTGCACTAGAATGACATATCTATTCTCGCGGTGCAGTTTCACTCTGCCCTCCTCACACTTAAAAATCCAAAAAAAAAAAAAAAAAACTTATCTATTCTCTTCTATCATATTATTTTGTTTTTTTTTTTGCTACAGAATTATTTTGTTGTGTGCTCAACATTATTTCGTTCCTCTTGCATTATTTCCATTTGAAAGCATTATGATTTAATAGTGTGAACAAATGAATGAAAAACAAAGGAACGTTGCTAAAGTCATAATTTTGGATTGGAATTCTCATGGCATGCAGTTCTGGAGGACCTGTGCTTAAAAGCTGAGGAAACTTCTTGGTTATTTCAGTTGAATTTTGCAATGAAGACAATTGTGATTAGGAAGTAATGTCTTTGTCTATTTTTACTCAGAAATTTCAGGTGTCCCTGTCCTTCTGTAGTTTTAGTCCCACTTATACTTTTCCAGTATATATTGGTGGAAACTGAAGGCATTTTCTTCTTTGCTTTAATTGTGCACCAGGGCTTCTTCTATACATGTCACAAAAAGTCATCCTGTACTCACCACCCATCCAATTACATTATGTTTCTTGACAGTAATAATTGCTTCATTGAGACTGATTTGGTTCATCCACCAACTTGTGTATAGTAAAACACCATAGTCAATATCAGTAGAGTTCTTACTCTTTCCAGGGTTTCTGAATTCAGTTTTTTAGAATGTGGGCAACTTATTATAGATGTACCTGGTGGATTTTGAAAAATAATCACAGTTATAAGCCCATCTGTGGAAAGATGTGTAGTTAGATTACTGTCAATAGTGTATAACAGCTTGTATTTTATCACCTGAAGAATGGAATGCCACTGCCTCAAACTGATGGAGGCACCATTAGTGCAATAACATAATGCTGTGAGCCAGTTCTTGTATGGTGTTAAGCAAAGCACATGAGATTAATTAGTGCATATTTGTTTTAATTAACAGGGAACTTAAGAAGAGATTAGTTATAGTAGCTGACAGTTCTTGTCTTTTCCCCCATACATGAAAAGTTTAAGCAACAATTTAGACGGCCAGATTCTCAATTGGTTTTGTGAAAGCGAAACATAACCCTGGATAGGTTCTGAGAATTTTGACAGCTTAAATTGTGAATACTCGATTCTGATTTGAAAAGGAAAAGAATTACATGCTTGAGCTAATGTTAAGATATGGCTTGCATTGTCAAAACATGTGCTAGTATTTTAACTATACTTTGATGTGATGAAACTTGTGATAATTTAAATGGTAACAAAAATGCAAAACAATCTGTTTGAATACATAATCTGTGTGCATCATTGAAGTTTTTCATCAGGTTTGGAAAGCACCAGACACCTGCTAAGCATGAAAAGCATGTTTCTTGGTTCTTGAACTCCCAAAATCTGGGTGTTTTTCATTTTTTTTCTTTATTCCTATAGCATTCTCACAAGCTCCTATTGTTTCTGGTCAGGAAAAGATACGAGTAGCTCTCTATGTTCAAAAAGCAGCATTGCAATTCATTGATGGTATGAGACATTTTTTTCTTTTTTTAGTAACATCTCTTTCACTTGCACCTTTGATTCCTTTCTCAGTCTTGTACTTTTTTTTTTTTTATATATACGAAACAGCTGGGAGTCGAGGGAGATACAATCTTTCCAAAGAAGTTAGAGATGCAGGTTTTGGCATTGAACCTGATGAACTTGCATCCATTGTTCGATCCCATGACACCAACTGTTTGGAAGAACATGGAGGAGTAGCAGGATTAGCAAGAGATGTTTCTATATCCTTGAAAGATGGTGTTGTTTCAAGCAAGATAGCTATTAGGGAAAATATATTTGGTCTCAACCGATTTGTCGAGAAACCTTCTAAAGGATTTTGGATGTTTGTCTGGGAAGCCATACAAGATTTAACTCTCATGATCCTCATGGTTGCTGCCTCGGTCTCTATAGGTGTTGGAATTGCAACTGAAGGGTGGCCAAAAGGTATGTATGATGGCTTGGGAATAATACTTAGCATCTTTTTAGTGGTGATGGTCACTGCAATCAGTGACTACAAGCAGTCTTTGCAATTTAAAGAATTGGATAAGGAGAAGAAAAATATAATGATTCAGGTGACTAGAGATGGACGCAGACAGAAGGTCTCTATCTATGATTTGGTGGTTGGAGATATTGTTCACCTTTCCATTGGCGATCAAGTTCCAGCTGATGGTATTTACATATCAGGCCACAGCTTACAAATAGACGAATCAAGCTTGTCAGGTGAGAGTGAGCCAGTGGACATAAATCAAGAGAGACCTTTCATTCTTTCAGGGACCAAAGTGCAAGATGGTTCTGGTAAAATGCTTGTGACATCAGTTGGTATGAGGACTGAATGGGGACGACTAATGGTTACTCTGAGTGAAGGGGGAGAGAATGAGACACCACTGCAGGTGAAACTTAACGGAGTTGCAACCATCATTGGAAAAATTGGTTTGGCTTTTGCAGTACTGACATTTTTAGTTCTGACTACAAGGTTTTTAGTAAACAAGGCAGTTAACCATGAGATGACAGACTGGTCTTCAAGTGATGCATTAAAGCTGTTGAACTACTTCTCTATTGCAGTGATTATAATTGTTGTTGCAGTCCCAGAGGGGCTACCTCTTGCAGTGACACTAAGTCTTGCCTTTGCAATGAAAAAATTAATGACCGATAAGGCACTCGTGAGGCACCTTGCTGCATGTGAGACAATGGGTTCCTCTAGTTGTATTTGCACAGACAAGACAGGAACCTTGACTACAAATCATATGGTGGTGAATAAGATGTGGGTCTGTGATGAAACCAAGACCATAACTAGTAATCAAAATAAAGATGTATTGAAGTCAATTTCTGAAAGAGTATCTAACCTCCTTTTGCAGGCTATCTTTCTGAATACAAACTCAGAGGTAGTCAAAGGGGAAGATGGAAAAAATAGTATTATAGGTACTCCAACAGAGACGGCGATCATAGAATTTGGCATGCTTCTGGGAGGCAATTTTAATTCTTATAGTGAGGAGTATAAGATACTAATGGTTGAACCATTCAATTCAGTCAGAAAAAAGATGTCTGTGCTTGTGGCTCTTCCTGGTGGTGGTGGGAGTCGGGCATTCTGCAAAGGAGCATCAGAAATAATTTTAAAAATGTGTGACAAGGTTGTTAATACCGATGGTGAAGCTGTGCCTTTGTCTGAGGAGCAGAGAAAGAAGATCTCAGATGTCATAAATGGTTTTGCTTGTGAAGCTTTAAGAACTCTATGCCTAGCTTTCAAGAATGTAGATGACTCCTCTAGTGTAAAAAGTATACCTGATGATGAATATACACTGATAGCTGTTGTTGGAATTAAGGACCCTGTGCGCCCCGGAGTGAGGGAAGCTGTCAAGACTTGTTTAGATGCTGGGATTACCGTACGGATGGTCACTGGTGACAATATTAATACAGCTAAAGCCATAGCTAAGGAGTGTGGCATTTTGACGGAAGATGGTTTGGCAATAGAAGGGCCAGATTTCCGAAATAAGAGCCCACAGGAGATGGCGGAAATAATTCCAAAACTGCAGGTTTTAGTCTAACTATTGCTTTAATAACTTCTTAAAATCTAAGGTTCCTATGTTTTGATGGAAAAATAGTTCCTGGATCAATTTTCTGTGTTAGGAAATTTTTTGGAAAATGCTTTGTGCAGGTAATGGCTCGATCGTTGCCTTTGGACAAGCACACCTTAGTAAAACAGTTGAGGGATATGAAAGAAGTTGTGGCAGTAACTGGTGATGGGACTAATGATGCTCCTGCTTTGCACGAGGCAGACATCGGACTTGCTATGGGTATAGCAGGAACAGAGGTTTGTTACAGACCTCATTCTACATTTGTACAATTAGTTTAAGCTTCTAATCTCTACTTAAGTGTCTACATTTGTGCAATTTCTGAACCAATTTGAGCAATCTCACAGTGTTTGAAGTTTTAAAGTGTATATTTCAGCCTGATAAGTGGACTTTGAAGTGAACTGTTCTACTAATAGGGTTTTTGCTTTCTTCGAAATGAATAAGAGAAAAAGTGTTTTGCTCCTGCCTCCTTTCTATGTAGTCAATATCACCACTGGCCATGTTTTCCTCTTTACTTGTCTGATTTAGAAGAGCTTCAGTTTGATTCTTAGATTAATATTTAGCAGACAAATTTTGGAAAATATGTCTGTTGACCTCAGTTCATCAACAAATAATACAATCATTTTCTGGTCTCTGACTAAAGGTTTAGTTTAATGCGGTAAGACTCACTTAGATGAGAGTTTCCTGTCACATATATAAATGTCTACTTACAGTTACATGCAGGGCATACAGGGAGGATTCAATAGAGCCAACACTCTTCAGATCTTTTTAATTCACATAATTTCCTTCATATCACAGCTAAACATCTTCTTCCCGTCTACAGGTTGCAAAAGAAAACGCGGATGTTATCATAATGGATGATAACTTTACTAGTATAGTGAATTTGGCTAGATGGGGCCGTTCAGTTTATATCAACATCCAAAAGTTTGTACAGTTCCAGTTAACAGTTAACATCGTTGCTCTGATGCTCAATTTTGTTTCTGCATGCGTCTCAGGTGTGCTCATCCTTGGAACTAGACCTTTTTATGCTTTGTTTTTTTACTTCAATTTTACAGAAATCTTTCGATACAGCTTGTTCTTACCGAATGCAGATGCTAATGATTGTCTGAAATAACTTTCAGGATCTTCTCCTCTCACGGCTGTTCAGATGCTTTGGGTGAACTTGATCATGGATACTCTTGGTGCTTTAGCACTGGCTACAGAGCCACCAAATGATGGCCTTATGAAAAAACCACCAGTGGGAAGGAACTCCAAATTCATCACTTTGATTATGTGGAGGAACATTGCAGGTCAGAGTATCTATCAAATTGTGGTCCTTTTGGTTCTTAACTTTTGCGGGGGACGGATTCTAAAGCTCAGTGGTCCAGATGCAACTTCCACTCTCAATACCTTCATATTCAACTGTTTTGTGTTTTGCCAGGTACTGTCAACTGATATGTTCTTTTCTTTATGCTTGTTTCCATTTAATTCATGATTGTTTCTGGTGAACAATATCATTTATTGTTCATTCTTTTGCTTATTAGATTTATAATCTTAAGTTGATAAATAGACAAGGGGACAAATGATTTACAAACCTGCTAACTTTATAAAAATTTCTGAGTGTATTAACCAAGAATATTGTATTAAACATCCTACTTTTTTTATTTGCTGTTTTATTTCCTTCTTTAAAGGCTTTGTAATCACCTAGTTGATAATTCTACACAGCTGACAATGAATGTTTTACCATCAAATTTTGGCTGGTCAGGTATTCAATGAGATAAACAGCCGCGATATGGAGAAGATTAATGTATTCACAGGCATGTTCAGTAGTTATACCTTTGTGATGGTGATAGTCTCTACAGTAGTTTTCCAGATCATAATAGTTGAATTGTTGGGCACTTTTGCACAAACTGTGCCACTGAGCTGGAAGTTGTGGTTAGGAAGCGTCTTGGTTGGAGCTGCAAGTTTACCCATTGCTGCTGTCCTCAAGTGCATTCCTGTTGCAACAAAGAAACAACCTCCCAAGGATCACGATGTCCACGAGCCACTCCTCCGTGGTCCCGAGCTGGCATGAGAGTACTAGATGGCTATGTTTAAAAGATACTTATGCAGAACCCCTGATGAATCTCTTCTTTTTCATTGCATTGCTTGCATAACATTTTTCAATGTCTGCCTATTATTTTGGTTGTACATTCCACTCATTGAGATCAGCAAGAAATTGATCTTTTTGCTTTATTTTGGTGAAATTCATTTAAACTTGGTATTTTTCAGAGCAGGAATATCCGGGATTTATTTGCAGGTTGAGTTTTATACATTTGTTCTCATTTTCATCTGTTGAGTTGTGTGTTGAGCCTGTTCCTTGTTACCTCTAGATTTTCAGACAATGATCACTGTCAGTGTTAGAGACTCATTTGTGAGTTATATGTTTGAAGTCATGAAAAGTTTCTTCAACATAAGTCTCTAACACTTTCTGACTCCTTAGAGTCAATGTTGATACTTTAACCACAGGATTTTAGAGGAAGAGATTTAGAGAGCTTCAAGTATTAACAATTGAGGTCATTTTTAAAGTTTAACTGTATTTCTTATTGGAAATTTGTTTAACATAATCCACGTCTGGAATACTCTTCCTAGTTATGCAGGCAAATTCCAGATTTCTGTTTTCTGGAAGTGACACACTGACTTACAGTTGTTTATACAATCTTCAAAATCAATAATACTAGAGGCCCAAATTTTAGTTACTGTGTGATGTGACATGTAACATGTAACATGCAACATAACTCTTATTTATTAGAAATAAATCAAGTTTAGCGTTCAGATTAGAACAAGCGAAAACCTGTCACACCAGTTGAGATTCAAAATTTTGGGATTTGATTTGGTGCATATAGTATATCTGCTGCACCTATTAGGAGTTAACCTACTGACCTTCAGCTTAATAAGGAGATGAGAATTCTGGAGAGAAATTTGCATATTTTCCTGTATCTGATGTCTTTTAGAGCAATGAATGGCTAATTACTTTTGGTTGAAACAGAATATGGTTTTCTTTTTAGAACAATGCAAACCAAGTTATTTCCGCCTAAAGTCTCGAAATTAAAACCTAACATGCAGCCGTAAAAAAAAAAAAAAAAAACTTAATTAAAAATTATAAATAACTATCGATCTTAGTCTAAGAAAAATTCATAAAATAGATTGTATTCTAAATTTCCCTTTTTTTAATTAAAAAAATTGGCCGATTTTGCTACCTCATTTCGCAGAACAAATTTTCTATGTGAAAGTGTGAGGTAGTTGCTGCATCGATTGGAGCATGAAAAATCCTAGTTCTGGATTTGCTACCTCACTTCTCCCTTTGGTAGATTACTAAGTCTGCCATACAATGAAAGGATTACTATGTCTTTTTACTATGATGCACAACCCAAGTTACTTGCATTTCAAGAAAGGAAATTACTTTTTCATCTGATAAAAGGAAAGTACTAAACATGAATAAGAAATAGGGTTTTAGATTTAGAGCCCAGCAACTGTATGAGGTGCAACTCAACTGCATCAAGGCTAAATTCACCTCATAAGTGCACCAAAGCACATCAGAAGCTAGAAAGTATACCTTAGTCAACGTCATTGATGCTCTTATGCGATCTAACATTTACATTTTACACAAGCAAAATCCTAAGTTGTTGATATGATTGTGAGAGCTATATTATCCAACACTCAGTCCCAAAAAAAACAAAGGAAAAGAAAAACATCTAAGACTCCTACTACGTCATCACCCATTTGGATATCCTCTACTGTGGTGAACGGTCAGCTGGCTTTTTGACAAATAGCTTGCCTACATCTTCTGTGACAATGTTGCTCCTGGACCCAAAAATGAAAATGATGAAAAAATTGTAAGAGACGCCAACTTATGACAAAATTGGCATATTCAATTTTTTTTTTTTAAATGATAACTATATAATCACCAAGAAGGGGACACTCAACAGATACAAGATGCCAAGTTCAGGGATTGCCACCATCCCAAAAAAAAAAAAAAAAAAAAAAAAAAAAAGAATAACAAAACAACAGTTTTAGAATTCATTCACAATGAATAAATTCCCTAAACTTCACCAGACACAAGAAAAAGTTATTATATGTATTCCTAAAAAATCGAAGCCTTGGTTTTAGCAAGTTTGCAATTTTGCATGATGTGAAACTCAAGCAGGTCAATAATTAGAAAACTCACCAACCCAATAATATCATATTAATTCTTAATGACCTTGAATTGCACAAAGCCAACCCTTTACAGTTGAAGTCAGACTAACAGATTGTTCAAAGCAAATGTACTTCGGGCACAAAATCAGAGATGACCTAATAGCATGCAGCACAAAATACACCTTTTGATGAAAAACCAAAGACTAAAGGATACACCAATATAAGTAGTGAGGAATCCTACGATTATAGAGCAGTGGAAAAGAATTCATATCAAAGACCGAAAGTAGTTAACAGAAGAACAAGTGTGGAGGAAACAAACTTCTTTTTCTTTTCCTTCTTGAGAATTTTTTTGAATAAATTAACTTAAACTGAAGTAGTTGTTTCCACTTAAAAAGAGTCTACTCCTTTCAATCATCATGACTGTTATACACACCTCTGCCACACACTTCATGTGCACAACTCTTTCCCAATTAAAGAGAGTCCATTTCATTTAAGTCATATAAGTATTCTATCTCTGCCACATGCTCCACATGTACAATTGGTTCTCTCTCATTTGTAAATTGTACAAGTGATCGGATAGAATAGGGGAGGGTTTTGACTTTTTAGAGATAAACTTTTAATTTACACTAACCTCAATTCAACTCATAATTTAATATGTCTGGGGTTATTTTTTCTCCTGTTAGTATGAAGATCAAAGCCAGAAAAATTGTAATGGTATAATTTATCCAGTAAAACTCATCACATGCACAAATCTACAAATCTAATCATATCATCACAGCCTGATCTATATGTAACAACAGTTGTAGAAACTCCAAAAACAAATTAGTAAGTTAGCATTTAAATCTCAAGTCATCACTACACAAATTCTGAAGTTGTGAATACTCAGGAAATGCACATGCAGTTCAAATTTATCACTTGCAAGTCATATCAGACAAACACACGAACTCTTCAGCCTTTATCTTAAAAGTGCAGAATCTCTATTATATTGTGCACATAACAGTCATGATGTCATTCCTATACATTTTCAATCAGTTACTTGGCCACATCATTGCCAGATAACCAGGGTAAAGATGAGTTCTCTATTAGAATTCACTATGTTTTAAATTTCTCTATGATATAAATTTCTTCACTTCCCCTAAAATGCATTTAACTTCTTTCTAGGTGGAAAGACACCCCACCTAACTTGAATTAGAGTCCATTGTGATGTTCAGTTTCTCCGACAATCAAAGTATCCTGTGTCTGCTTACATAACACTTGGGGCCTCGATAACTACTAGATAAATCATTTATAACTGATAAAATTAGCTTGTAGTTAGACTACTCGACTCTGCATATTTCAAAAGAAAACAAGTTGGTATATTGTAAACGCAACTTAAAATGTAACATTTAGGAAGTTAAAGCTCACATTGCAAGTCATGCGCACACACATGCAGGCAATAGACGTGTGTAATTAAACATATGCCGAATTTAAAGAAGAATCAAAAAAGAAATGTGCACCAAACATATTAAAACTAACCTTCCACTAAGCTGAGGTGGAACCAGCACACCACCGACTGTATCTGGAACATTCTTGGAATGAGGCAAGTTCCCTCTAGGAACTTTACTGCGGGGAATAGAGGAAACAAATGAATTTGACTCTCTCTTGCGTGATGCACTTTCAGCTATTGCAGCTGCAACGCGAGAAGAGTGGTCGTTACCACTCAACATACTAGATGAGAAATGAGGAGAATTCAAGAGAAGCGAAGCATCAGGAAGTTTCTCGAATGAAGAAGCTGATGGATGGGTACTTTCAGGTTGCGGATATGATGAAAAAACGAATCTATTACACAGAAAAAACAATACCAAATTAAATGCAACCCAAGGAAGGAGAAAGTTATATAAAACCTTGTGACTACTTTTCTAGCAATGAAAATTTAACAGCAAAGAAAAAGAAATGGAAAGCCCTCTTTGAGCATCCAACATTTCAAATCCTAGAAAATAGAAGCTAAATTCATTTTTATAAATATCATCTGTGAGAATGAAGTCAAAAGGTTAAATTAATTATTCTGATACTTCAATTTTCACAGCAAAAAATCAACTATAAATTTGAAGGATGATCATATCAGCATCCATTCTAGCAAGCTTAATAGGCAGAGTCTTTTAGTATGAGATGAAGATCCAAACCCAAGTAAATTCGGAGCATCTACTACGAGTACCCAACTAAGCCCTTTGCCACATGCAATCCCATTGTTCCGCACATACATGGGCAGTGTGGTGGAAACCACCATATATACTTCCATCCAAAACCAACTGTAGATTCTTTCCATGGTTGTCATTGATGCAGATTTGAAATTCCAACATCATCGTGTAAAACATTATGCAACAAATACAAAAATAAAAAACCTTAGTACCTAAAAATGGTACAAAAGAATGAGTCTTTAAAAGAAAAATGAATACTGTCTCACTAAAAATGGGAAGTAACCCAAACTAAGCTAATGGCAGTATGCTTCTTCCTAACCCTAACCCTAAACCTAACCCTAACCTAAACCCTAAACGCTAAACCCCCTTCTTATTTTACAACTCACATAAATTAGAGCATTCCAACACATATTTCATAGTTTTCTGCAAATTGAACCAATTAAGTTTTTTGATCTTTTTAATTTTTTTCCCTATTTTCCATACGGTCTCAATAAAAAATAATGAATATATCTGTATTCAGAATAATCATAACAAAAAAAAAAAAAAACCAGTAATGGAAAATCCGAAAGAGTCAAAAGTTTTGAAATTTAAAAAATGAAATTCAGAGAAAATGAGAGGCATGAATTACTGCTGGGTGTGAGGACGAGTCGGAGGGTGTGAATCATCCATGGGTACTTGTGCTGGCTCGTTTTCCTTATCTTCTCTAACCTCCTCCTCTTTCTCCGATACGTCGTCGTCTGAAGATGCGTAGTCCACCAGCGACATGTTTCGTTTTTCCTCTTTCACTCTTCCACTCCAACTCTTCTATTCTACAGTTTGTCCCTAATTTCATTGGATTTTAAAAGTTTAATGAAATATAAGTGTCTTCAACTTAAATTTTAATGGATTCTAATAAAATTTAGATGTTTTCAACTCAGATTTTAATGTATTCCAATAAAATCTAGTTATCCTCAAAAAGTCATAAATTTCATTAAGTGTGAAGAACTTTAATAGATTTTGATAAATTTGGATGGAATTAAATACATTTTTTACACATAACAAATTTCATGATAATTCAACTAAATTCCTTTAGATTGTGATTGATTCTATGAATTTTAAAATCTATTAAACTATTTTAAAATCTGAGTTGGGGACACCCCCCTTATGCATTTGTGTCTGCCTTCTACACTGTCTTTGCCATCTCATGAATAAAACGCTGCCATTTATTTTGGGCTAAAAAGACGTTTTTGGTCCTGTATTATGGATGAGTCCACTTTGATTTCCGTCATTTTAATTTAATTTTTCAAGCACCATGGTTTTATTATGTCGCAATCAGCTATAATCAGTCAAAATCATCTACTTCAGAGTCAATCAGATAGTGTCACGTCTTTATTTTTCATCTCAATTTTGAAAAATTGGACTTGATTACAACATAATAAAACTATGGTTCTTGAAAAATTTAAATTGAAATGATAGATATTAAAGTGTGACTCATCAATAGTACAAAGACCAAAAACACCTTTTTGTCTTTATTTTGATGGCTGCTATTGAATGTTTTTTCCCTTCTCACTATACACTCCTTACTCACTATACACTTTTTAATCTTTTCATTTTAATTTTTTGCCAAGCGCATTTGTTATCTTTATTACTTTAACGAAATTTCTACTTTGGTTCAGTTCTTTCAATTTAAAAAATTTTAGTCTCGTATTTTTATTACATTTGCAATTGGATTCAAATCATTAATTAGGTTTAAATTGTTGGCAAAAATATGACTTAGCAGAGATATTTTGGATATTTTAAATAACCTATGAGTAGAACTCATTTAAACGAGTGACGTTGCGCAATCACATTTTGACACATATCTATTTTTTTAATTATTTAAGTTTTTGTTTTTTCTTACTTTCTTAATTATATTTTATTTATTTTTTTAAATTGTTTATTTAAACCGTATTAATCATGAAATGTCTAAAATATTTATTTATATGTATTGTCACGTCATATTTACGTCTAAAAATAAATTGAGTTAACAATTTGGACTTAATTGCAAACAAATGAGCAGAAATAAGAATGAGAATAAATCAAAATGAGCTGGAATTAGAATGAGCAGGAATCATAATGAATAGGAATCTGAATCAAACATTCTCATTAACGTGTTTATTAACCGACAAGATAGGGAATGAAAATAAAGTGGATTCTCATAAACGTGTTTACTAATTAGTAGGAATTGGAATCCAAATGAGTTTGATTACTAAAATGCCTTTATACAACATCCATTATATTTCAATCAACTATTTATTAATCACAATTTTTTAAATGATAAATATTCATTTTACTACAAATAAATCTCATCTCAATATTTTGCAAAAATTAATTTTTATACTTACTATTATAACTTACAATATTTTGGAAATAGGTGAATGGGTGTAGGAAGGTGCTTTGCTAAAACAAGCTAGATTAATCTTACCACGAAGAACCTAGAAGGTAAAGGCCGTTCTCAACTCATGAGCAAGGGAAACACAATGATTATGTGAATAGGAGACTACGCTATACAAGGCTTAGAAGAAAATGGGTTCTGAAGAAAATGGTGAGACTTTGAGTTTTTGGGTGATGGAAAGAAGAAAGCTTGAGAGAGTTTGAGAGTGTGAGTTGTAACAAATGAATCACATTACTCCACTAAGGAGTCCAATCCCATGAAGTTGCCGCATCCAAGGTTGGCATGGTTAGATTTGTGGTTAACCGAAAAAGGCATAGTATTTGGTTATAGCCTTATAGGTTTAGAGAGTTTAAAAATTACACGTCATCATTCCATTTGGCCACCTAGCTAATGAGAACAAAGTATTTCCCTTTCTAAGAACTTTGAAAATTATCCTGTTTCGGACTTGCAGGGATCAAAATTATGTCAATATCCCATATCTTGACTCGATTTCAACTGTAGCACGGTCTTCAGATAGTACAAATAGGTTAATTTCTAAATTATTATTATTTTTTTAAATATTAGTTTTTCAATAAGCTTATAGTTTGTTCACTTTCATGGATGGAGAAACTACCCAAAATGTGTGTACCAAAACAATACACAATTCAAGAAACCATATCATGCCAAAGCGTTCTCCTGATACATTATCACCCCAGAGGAATGCTATATAAAACTACAAAACCAACACTTTTGCCACTTGCTTGAGAAGTAATAAAATTACATGCAAAAGGGATAGATGCTCTATATCAGAGCTGCCGACCAAGAAGAGATGGCCTGTAAAAAGCATGGGTTTGTGCGATCTCAATACGATCCCGAGGGTCATTCATGGTCTCATCCCTTAAAGCTTGAAGAATAGCCTGTGACGGAAACTCCCTAAAGATTCACACAATCAAACAGCATTAAATTTCACTTTCAATACTAATTCACATTATGATAAAGCAATAAATTTTTCCTCTAGTACTAAATTAAACCAACTTGATCAAAATGCAATTGAAACTACATGAATGAAAAGATAATGGCTTATATGGACTCAACTGACATTCTTTGACTTGGAAAATAGAAATACCTTATTATAAGTATCTTATATAGCATCTTCAAGATAGGGCAAAGCTCAACAGGAGCAACGGGCTTGCTTTCTTCAGGGTGTAGGATACTCAAAGAGGGCTGACTTAGCAGCTCAAAAAATGCTTTCACAGCAGAGACCCCCTGAAAGATAAAAGTAGGAATATCATCCACAGAGAAGTAACAACACTTTGATGGTGAGTTGGTCTGAGTTTCTTACAATTGAAAATACTCTCTGCTAAATTAAATTTAAATCATTTATGGTCTTGTACTCTTCCAAGCGGCTAATCTCAATTTATTGCAAAAAAGATGATCAGTCCACATCCTTTCAAAAAAAGAGAAAGCAATCATATGACAGAACAAACACACACATCCATACTCCAAAAAAGGGGTGGGATTGCTCGCACATCACTAGCTACAATGCAATCCAACTTGTTTTCAAACAGCCAGTGATCACACATGAACACAAGAAAAAAAGAAAAAAAAACAAAGAAGAGGTGAATTGGTTATCCAAGTTTGAGAGAAACATAAGAATTTAACCACAAGTCTTATAGTTTTTTGGGATAATGAATAAGAACATAATAATGCAATTATAAAACCGATAACCCAAAACAATAGTTTGTTGGGCACATAGATGAGGAATCCACATACGAGCTTCTATTATCACATATATATATATATATGATCCTTCATCATACAGTTTACGTAGTTTTTTAAAGTGCAGAGTCAGCGAGGTCCAATAAACAAAGCAACTCTCTAGTTGAAGCCACACAACCTACGTTCGCCCACACTAGTGAATATTTAGACAAGAACACTCCGAACAGCCATCAGAATTATTTTCTTTTCAAATAAATCTCTGTAGAATCTGATTATAAATTCTACAAATCATAATTGCAATAACTTGTCATTAAATTAAGTCAAGGCAAAGCTCAGGCAGGCTTCACATATTATTTAAGTCATGATTTCATTAAACAATAAAAATGATATAATTCAAGGCATTTGTAAGTATTTAACACCCTTTTCCCCCTCTCTTCCTGCTTCAACTCTGTTTGGAGCTCAACCACTTTTGGTATATTTCTAAACAGGTTCATGCTTGTTGCTTCACCAATATTTAAGGTAATTGAGATCCATACCTGAATCATACCCTTCCCCTTGATGCTATCACCCATTTCAAGGTTTAACTCCCCTTTCGCCAGCTTTTGTCCATACCATGCATTACGACCTTTCAACAGCGTTACATATGTGTCAGCCAACAAAGGCCCTGCTAGCTTTTCTGGTTCTTCTGCCAATAAATGAGTGATAAATATCATCTCTGAAGTACAATGTGCGAAGTATACTGATTTGCTGGTGGCACTCTCATTGGTTAACGCAGCTACCATTCCTGTTGAGTCATATTTCAAAGTTAAATGTATATATCAGCCTTCAAATACATTTTCTTAGAAAAGATATTAAATTAATCAAGTATTATAGTCCCATAAACAAAGGATAATGACATAGGACTAGCATATGAAAGAACACCCCAAGATAACATACAGCAGGGTAATACAAGGCCAGAGGATGATACATATCAACCTTCCAATTGGGATGAGATGAAACCAACTAAAGCAGGCAATGAACATAAATCAAAGTTTTATCCGCAAAGGATGTTTAACATGAAAATTTGGTCAGTACTCCACCCAAAAAATGGATCACAATACATGAATCTTTTCCTTATGACAACTTCAATTGTGCAATATATTTATATATATATATATGATATCCTTACTTAAATGAGCCTGTATATATATATATATACATATACAGAGCCGTTCAGGTGCGAACGTGCTACCGAGCGCTCAGTAACGCTGCCGAGAGCTCGGTGAAGTTTTTTTAAAACAGGCAATCGCTTCTTGCAGCGCTCGGCGTTGTTTCCTTTGCCCGTTTTTGAGGGTATAGGCGATGGGTTCACCCCATACCTTCTTAGGATATAGAGTGACCTTTGTGCCCAAAATCCCAAAGTTAAACCCTAACATAAACGCCAACAAACCAGGTCTGAGCACTCGGTACATAAAAATTATACACTAACAAGCACTCGGCACTACCTGAATCATTACTTCAAATCCACTAGAGTACTTAATTGTACTCAAGAAAACATACTAAGTTGCAATGTCAAAGAGTGATGACCCTTCACATGGACAATTGTGGTACCTCTTACTCTCTTAGATTTTAAGTACGTATGTATAATAGAGTGGCATATAGCAGAGCTCCTAATATAATCATGCTCAAGTTTAAAAGAATGAAAAGTTCGATAAAGTTCATTTTTGGAGAAATGAAATTCATGTTATGGTTATAATCTTAAGAAATGATATACCAAACAAGCTAAGCTTTGTTGTAGCACACCTGCAACTGTAAGTTGAAGAGTATTATTAAACAGCTTTGTCAATTTACTGTAATGACAAATGGAGATGAGTCGGATTTGAGGTCTATAAGCATGTCCATACCCAACATTCCTACTCAAGTCTGTATAATATTGGATTAAGAAGCAAGATTGAATCACCATTAACACAAGTTCCAAATAGTTGTGAGTGATTCAAAAAACTTTTGGGGTCTAAAAATGACACTGTTATAGCCTTTAATCAATGAAGTGTGGATAATTCAAAACCCGCACCAAATGTCTGTATCAAATGTGTATCAATATGCAGAATCTTTGTGACTAACTTAGCTTTATCATTACAAAATGCAGCACAAAACTACCACGGGTAGAGCACGCCAGGAAGAATCACAGTAGTGATGTCAAAAGAAATTTATGTGACTGAATTCTTTTTTTCCCTGGGAGGGGGCGGGAAATGCATCACAGTAGCGATTCCAAATATTATTTCATTCTCAATTCATGAAAAACACACTCCTAAGACTTTTACTCATTCTAGCATGTGTCTGCGTGCACTGCAAAGTAAGAAACGTACTCCTACACTGTAACCAGCATGTGACCATGTGAAACCTACTCAGGCTTAAGCCAACCACTAATGGTTAATACGAAGAAAAGCATTAAATCTCTTTAACATTTATAAAATAGGATTTATGTAAAAGCACTTTAACAATTATAATATAAGATTTATGTAAGGCTTATTCACACCATTGCCCCTTGTAAGATACATTTTTTTTCACTTTATCCCCTGAAACTTAAATCCTCTCAGTTTGCCACCTGAACTTCACACAGTTGTTGCAAAAGACCCTATGCCGTTAACTCTGTCAATTTTTCCGTTAAAATAGCTGACGTGACACCTATATGGCATGAGTGAAACCCTTTTTTAGTTATGTAAGATCCATGTGAACAAAAAAAATAATAAAAAATAATAAGACCATGTCAATTTTTTATAATTTTTTTTGTCCACATGGATCTTACATAACTAAAAAAGGGTCTCATCCATGCTATATATGTGTCTTGTCAGTTATTTTAACGGAAAAATTGACGGAGTTAATAGAATATGATCTTTTACAACAACTGTGTGAAGTTGAGGTGGCAAACTGAGAAGATTTAAGTTTCAGGGGGCAAAGTGAAAAAAAGTGTATCTTACAGGGGGCAATGGTGTGAATAAGCCTTTATGTAAAGAATCCAAGTTGTATATTTGAGAGAGGTTGACCCCCTTGTTTGTCTTCTAACTTTTTACTCATGTCTAGGTTGTACTCAGTTATGAGACTGAATCTTACCAGCTCCAATGGCATAGACATTCTTTAAGCCACCCATAACTTCATGAGTAACAAGGTCACCATTGTCCCACACTACAAAGTGGGGTTGCCTTAAAAACTTAGCCAACGGCTTCCTCCACTTTTCAGCTCCACAGATCCGAGCATTTGCATATTCATTGTTGTAAATCTCTGAGGCAATATTGGGTCCCCCAAGGTATAGAATGTTCTCGTTGGGAACACCAGCTGAAAAAGCACAGTACAAATTAGATAAAGACGAGAATAATCAGGGATCAAAGAAAAAACTTGCCAAATAACTAATCAATAGAAGATCTATTCTAATCATACAGGCATTTCATGTAGTATGAACACTATAATTGTATAACAAGAAAAAAAGATCTGTTTTATAACCGGAAAGACAAATCCAGTAAGAGTCCTAAGGTCTTCAACTTAAGAGAGATGGGCAGGGAGAAGTAGCAACAAACCAAACAATTTCCAGACTAACAAAGCAATCATATAACACACCAAGCAACTAATTCAGTGCCAAAGAGCATCCAAAATGTTGAGACAGATTAAAAACAACCAAGAAGAAGAATTGCTCAATGCGAAACTAGGTATCAGAACCTTCGATACCAGTGCATTGAACCTAAAAGATTACCAACTATTCAAGAAAAACATGGAATCAGTCTTACTTGCTCGATTGATCATTTGAGTAGGAGTAATTATGCGTGGTTCAGGCACCAATTCAGCCTCTACACCTTTTGAAAGAGAAATGATGACTGGCATTGTTATTCTCTCTTTCCAATATTTACTAATTTCTTCAAATACCACATGAGTTTCTGTTGATGGTAGCCCATTCACCACAATATCAGCATCCCACACAGCCTCCTGCAAATTGGTGACAACCTTCAAAGGAGAAAGAGGGGTCTCAATCATATTCAAGCAAAACCCGTCTTTCAATAACTCATCTGCAAGCAGTGTCCGATCACCTAATCTTGCCTCTACGTACTTCAAGTATGCACACCGCCTAATCAGTCTCCTCAGCACATCTTCCCTTGAATTGATCACTTCAAATAAATGTTCCGCCGTAGCTCTATCAACAGATCTTCCAGGTCTTCTCCATATTCTTATTAGGACCTTGTCTCTTAAGTGACCATAACTATCTTGCAACATAGCAGCAAAAACACTTCCCCAAGCACCTGCTCCTACACCAACTATCCTGAGTGGATCACCTTCTGCTTTGCCCATTAGACGCCGAAGCTCATCAAGCTTCTCCTCCACAGAATCATTTGAGTTATGTATCAACCCATTTGAGTAGACATTATGGGTCAACCCATCAGCAGTCCCACTCATCTTCTTCTTATCCAAAATAAACTCAGCTCCAAAAAACTTAAGATTAACAGAGTCAATTATATGAACAAAGGCTCAAAAAGAAAATAGAAAAGTTTCCAATATTATCTCCTCCAAGCAGCTAAATCAAGATTACAATGGCAATGACCAAAAATATCAGAACACACCGACACACACAATACGCCTTTCCAAGCTGATCTCTTCTAAGCTGCAAAATCAAACTTCCTAATTTCCAACAAACTCACACCAAGTTTGAAGCCAGCCACTTTTGATATGTATATCCGCTTCACAACACGATCAACCGCACCAGCTCAAATCAGCAATCACCTAACAAATATAAAAAAGGTTTGATTTTCTTGGTGGGATTTTCGCCAAAATCTAAACAAATCCCTCTTATTCAACTTCCAGCTACCTCGAAGCCAAAGAGAATTCAAATTCTACAACATTAATTAAGACCCAACTGGGTTTTGCCTCATGGGGTTTAGACTTGCTTATTCAATCAGCATTTACCGACAACCCACATAAGATTTGATTCAAACACGCAAAGCAAAAACTTTGAAAACTCAGTCGACAGGTTCGGTTATCCACCCACCAAAACCAGTCAAAACAAAAGCGCTACGTAAGCAAAACCAAAAGTGAAGGGAAAAAATAAATAAACTGTACTTTGTGTTTGCCGGTCGGTGCCTCAACGCGGTGATATCGACTTGGGCTTTGTCTTCTTCTGCCTAATGTGCTCTCCAAAACGCACCCAATAGCATTTAAACCTTCACACATTTCTTATGAACACAAAAGGGTTCTCAGTGAAGACCAAAAGAGAAAAATCCAGCTACAGAAAACTGGTCTGCTGATGTGGGTTTTGCGTGTATGAAGCAAAAACAGAGGGATTGCTAAGACAAGCCAAAACGAATAATAAAAGAAGTAGAAATTGCCTTCTTCGGTTCTTCCTATACACTCTGCTGGTAAGAATTAAGAAGGTTCGTTTCTCTAGAACAACAACTGAGCTTGTAATTGCGTACGCGGGAGCACCTATGCACATTTGTGTACACGTTGTCGAGAAATGGAAGCGGGTTGCTATTGTCAGTTGTCACAATGACAAATTCACTATTTTTCTTTTTTCTTTTTTATTCTTGAGTTTTTCTTTTTCTAGAGGGGTAACCCAAATTTTTGGACCCAAATCCAAATATTTGGGTGTTAGATGAGTGGTTAGTAAGACTTATTATTGGTTTTAGGGCCAATTTGGTATTGCTGTGAGAAAAAACAGCTGTGAAGTAAAACAGCTGTGAAGTAAAGTCAGCTGTAAAGTAAAGCAGTTGAGTGTTTGGTAAACCATGTTTTCAAAAGTATTGTGAATGCAAAAAACAATATCAAAGTGTTTGGTAAATGTTAATGTAAAAGTGATGTGACTGTGTATAATTACTAAAATGAACATAATGCTGAAAGTGTATTTCACTTATTTATTTGGTAAAACTAAAATGTTTTTTTACTTATTTTTTAAATTTGTGGCTACAAATTTTTATTAGCATTAATTTTTTTAAAAATAACATTATTAAATAAGTATTCCTATTATTTTTTAAAGTATATTAAATTTTAATCATACAAATAAAATATCATAATTAATTATTAAAATATAAAATATAACTAACAATAGACATATTTTTTAATTTAAAATAAACAAATAAAAATTATATAAATCAATAAGGGTAGTATGGGTAAAATAAAATATTCATTGTTGTTGTAATTCACTGCAGTTTTCAAAAGCACCTAGAAACCTGCTTTCTGTTTTTGCTGTGGGGAGTTGAGAATTGTGGGGGAAAGCAGTTTTTTATTTTTTTACCAAACACCAAAACTGCTGTAGGTGATTGAGAATTATCATCCACGGCAGCTTTTGGGTCCTACACCGCAATCTCAAACGGAGCTTTATTTCAATGCAATATTTAAAATAGGGAGGCGATTTTTACACTTTTTTTTCTCCGTTTGCGCTCCAACTCCTTTTTTAATGTATTTTGTATATTTTTACTATATATTTTTCCAAATTTACCCTTTCTGACTGTTAAATTTTTATTTTAATTATCTTTCAGTAATGATTATTTTTTCTTAAATTCCCTCATACTTATTAAAAAAATAAAAATAAATAATTTTCTATCATCCTCATCGTATCTTTTTCATATTGCATCTTTTTGCTTTTATGTCATTTTTTTTTTCTATTGTGAACCAGTCTTGTACATGCTTTCAATTATCATTTTATACTTCATTAGGAAAATATTTAGCCTGTCATATTTTTTTTCGTTTTCTTCATGAGGGTCATGAGTTATATATCTTCTTATTTTGATAGTGGGTTTTGTGTTATGAAATTAATTGGGGTTTTCAATTAATCCACTCCCTCATTTTTGGGTATTTCAACACTGCCAAGAAAAATGTTCTCATGCCAAGCAACCACTACTTATTTGTAGCATATTTGATTTTTTTTAAAAATGAATGTCACATGACAACTTAATAAGAAAAAAGAGATGTACTATATCATGAAGACGAAAAGAAGTGTAGAGAATTACATAAGTTTCTCTTCCTTTTAAAAGAAAGTTATAGAAATAGATATATTATTATAAGAATTTTAAATAATTAAATGTATAAGATTTAATGTTGCATAGGTGACATTCTATAATTAAAGGCCAAAGGGTATATGTGGAAAATAAATAATAAAAATATATACAAACATTTTAAAAAATAAGAAGGAGTGCAAAAGAAGAAAAAATGAGTGCGAAAATCACCTCTCTTAAAATAAGGTCAATATTAAATATATTTGAATTTGGTATCAAAGATTGATGTTTGTGAAGAAAAACCATGAAGGTTATATGATATATATAGAGTTTTTGAGAATATAGCTGTTGGGATTTTTTGGGTATTTTTATGAATCTTTATAAATTTTTTAATGATTAAAAAAAAAATATTGATTAAGCGATCTGGGCCGTTGGTAGCAGCTGCACCTTCTTCTCTCTCTTGTGGGTGTCACGTGGGTGGGCCAGGGATTTTTGGGTCTTAGTGTGACCCATATATTGGTCACACTTTGGGTTTTAGGTAATTATGGGTCACATATTATGACCCATAGTGTGCATATGTGACTCATTTGTAGGGTTTAGGAGGATCCAAATAGACCCATAGTATGCATATTTTCTCATTTTCTTGTTGCATAGTGGAAGGCCTTAGGAGGATCCAAATAGGAGACCCAAATTTAGGTTTGAATCCAAAATCTCCATTTTTGGTATATATATTTTTTCTTTCCACTTGATTTGGTGTACATTTTATAGATTTTTTAATGATTAAAACAAAACAAAAATATTGATTGAGCGATCTGGGCCGTTGGTAGCAGCTACACCTCCTCTCTTTTGTGGGTGTCACGTGGATGGGCCAGGGATTTTTGGGTCATAATGTGACCCATATATTAGTCACACTTTGGGTTTCAGGTAGTTTTGGGTCACATATTATGGGCCATAGTGTGCATATGTGACCCATTTTTCGGTTGCATAGTGGAAGGCCTTAGGAGGATCCAAATAGGATACCCAAATTTGGGTTTGAATCCAAAATCTCCATTTTTGGTATATATATATATATATTTTCTTTTCACTTGATTTAGTGTACGTTTTGTAAAGTTTCAATAAAAAAAAGGCAAAATTAATACAAGTACACAGAAAAACAAGAAAAAGAAAATACTTGCAAATAAAACAACAGGATAATTCAGAATAAATACCAAAGTTCAAAACATTTTAGGATTAGGTAGCAAATATTCAACTAAGGACAAAACTTTTCCTTTTATTCCTATGGTGTCCTTATGATGTTCCATGGTAGGGTCCAACTCTTGTCCTTTTTTGAAATTGAAGATTTTGGATGTTTTGCTCACTTCGATCAGTGAGATAATTCTTGCTAAAATTGAGATGATTAGATTGCTGAATTTGAGATGGTAAGATTCTTTTTTGAATTTAAGATGATAAGATTTTTGCTGAGAGTAGATCATGACTAGGCTTCCATCATATTGTTGACGTTGTGGAGCTCTTCATCTGTGAGATTATCCCAAAATTGAGCGTCACATTCTTCTGCTTACTCTATATTTTCTAATCTTTCTTTTATTTTTTTAAAAGTATCTCTAGTTTTTTTGCTCATGTGGAGTACAAGTCCAAAGGGACTGGTGACAATTTTCTCCCTACTATAGAAACTTGTTCTATCATCTTCTCCTATTAATTGTAGCTGAGGGCGAGTGTCATTAAATCTATCAAAGTCATAGATCATGCCACCTCTATGTTTCTTTATGTTCTCTATATTAGGTGTCCATTTGTAGTTATTGGAGAAATAAAATATTTGCCTTTATCAAAGACTGCTAGATGATATGCTTGATTGTGAACATGGTCGGGAAACCATTCTGGTGGAATGTTGATGAAGGAGATGCTAACATTAGGCTATCTGTCTATATGTACTATTTGCAAAGTATTGAAACTTTGGAGCGAATTGCTGAAGATTATCCTGTTTTGAAATAAATAATTGGCTAAGATAACTAAAATCCATTAATAACTAAGGAGTAACTCTGACTACTTCCTGCTTTCCCTTATGCTTGTAACTAAAATGCCAAGGTTCATAATCTTGTAAATTAATATGAGCTAATGCTATGTTGATATAGGGATGACTGCAATCACAAAATTTCGGCTTTATACAGAAACAAGGCGAAAATATCTGTGTGATAATATTCATGTCTGGTTTAATTTGGATATGTGATTGTCTGGTACAGTGATTTCCGTAATTCTAGGTGTAGGGTTGTTGTTGCTTCTGAGGATTCTCTAAATATCTTTTATTGGAGATGAAAAGAAAGTTGTCTGATTCTTGCTCCAAGTGATGTGTAATCGTCACCTTTATTTTTACTACTGGCTCATTAGCCTTTTCCCGAAGGGGGCTGTATATATATATATACAATCCCCTTCAGTTAAGCGATCCCTCATTTAACACTAAATGAGGGATTATGCGGGCTGCCATTAGATCTTTTTTAATGAGATTTAAAGGCTGATGTTATAACCCATTTAAACAGACCAAATAACCCATAAAAAAAACAAAAACAAAAACCTTATGTCCTGCTTCAAAAGACGCACAACGCGACTTCACTTTCATCTGGTTATGAGAGAACGCATAAGAGCTTGAGAGAAAGCCTTGCGACCTCGAAGAGATCCAACACGAAGAAGCTCGCGATGTTGCAGGAGAGACGGAGAAGGCGACGTCGTGGGAAAATCCCAAGTTGGACGTGATCGTTTCAAGTATGTTCTCATTGTTCGATTTGGGGATTTCTTCTTGGATTTTCGATTTGGGTTTTTCTTGCTTTAGGGTTTGAAATTTGGTTGTTTGATTTGAGGTTTTATTCTTGGATTTTAAGGTTTTCTTCAAATATATAGGGATTTTCGATTTGGGTTTTTTAATTTAAGTATATATTAATATGATATAGGGAATGAATGAATTTGAGTTATTGATGCATGAATTTGGCTTTCACATCTTAGTTCTCTATTTATTATTATTTATTTTTATTTTCTATAATACTCTCAAACTCTGTTTTTCTTTGTATTTGGATTTTCTTTTACAGGATATATTTAGGGTGACATGGTGACATGGCTGTTGTTTGTTTGCTATTAATTAACTGGATGCTCTGGAAACATATAGTAGCAATAGAATTATGGAGTACTGGTTAGTTCTTCTTTTCCCGTTTTTTCTAATTAGTCATACAATGTATCAGAAACTAATACCACTACCACTTTTTGGTAGTGGTGCTGCTTCCTTCAGAAAACAATGAAAAAAATATACATTACATTGATACACACTTGTTCATTGGTTTGCATAGTTTAGATTAAGTCTGATGCTATGCATTTACTTTAGTGCACATATGCTTTTGTCTGTTGTTATGCATTTACTCTAGTGCACATCGGCTTTTATGCACATATGCTCGTCTGATGCTATTAATTTACTTTAGTGCTTAATTTACTAATGTTATTAATATTAAGTCATGTCACTTATGCCATGGTAGTTATGGAAGCTAATGAGCTAGTAGATGTAGAAGCTAATAAGATGGTAGCTCCCTTGCAAAGTGAGTCAGAAGTAAATTCATTTATGTGTGATGTCAATCCTCAAGAAAACAATGAGTTGAAGTCGTTCAAAGGTCAACAATTTCAAACAGTGGATGAAGCTGAGCACTGTTACACCAGGTATGCACAGAGTTTTGGATTTGACATTCGAAGTCACTTAATGTTGGAGCAAAAAATCACCATAACACGTGGCGATTTCCAATTTGCTGAAAATAAAAGAGGCTCAATCAAAGGAAGAAATATATTCACAATTAAAATAATAATTAAGAGTGATTAAGATTTCTTATATTTATTATAGTAATAATAGCAGAAATTAATTGGGCGATTTAATGTGGAGGAAAACATAGGAAATAACTCCTCACATTATCACCAAAGTCAACAAGTCAAGGCATTTATGGGAGAAAATCCCATGAATTCCCCCATAAATTCTATGATTTTTGAAAGGTAGAGTAATGGACAAAATCTAGGAATTAATGAAGAAAGTCTATATAAAAACTCATGGAAATCGTTGATGATAGGTATGTGAAAAATCGTTAATTACCAATTAGAAAATTTCCTTTCTCTGACTTTAGCGGAGAGTTTGTTGCAGGAAATCCACCCCATCGATGAGGAGTTGAAGTTTTGACGAGATAAAAGGAAAAGTTCAGCCATTCAATTAGTTCCACGTTAGACGTTTGTGTGTTAATCTTTATTATTGTTGACTAAATTTCTCTTTGAAAGTTTCAAATTCAACAGTTGGCACTGTTTATGGGAAAAATATTACCTTAATCAAACAAAAATCACAAGAGAATGGCTGAGGAAACCAAAAAAGCTTGAGACATCACTCAACTAGCAATAGAGAAAACACCTGAGCAGCGCGAGAAACCTCACCTAAAGGCAGATAAGAGCAAGGCATCGTCCTCAGGAGGTAATCTCGAATTTAACGTGCATGATAACCTCGTGGAGATCGAGGACCTGAACGCCTCTCATCCATCGAAGAAACAACGAGATGTAGACTACCGTGAGACACTTTAAAAAATCATGATTGACCACGTAGCGGCTAAGACTCCCGTCGAACTCGCTCTCGATGCGGGAAAGAGCATATGCAAATCTCCTTTCATGGATTATATCTTGGAAGCCCAAAAGGCCAAACGTTTTCATCAACCCAAGTTCAAGTTATTCGAAGGAATGACCGACCTTCTGGAGCACATCTACCATTATCAATAACAACTTATCTTGGAAACAGACGACGAAGCTTTAATGTGCAAGGTTTTCCTTTCAAGCCTCGCGGGACCGGCCTTAACTTGGTTTCGACAACTCAAGCCAAAATCAATTAGCGGTTTTGCTGAATTATGTGAAGCATTCATCGCACAATATATCTATAATCATAAACGAAAGAAGGACATATCCGTGCTTTTAGCACAAAGCAACAAAAACGCGAAAGACTGAGCGACTACTTAACCCGATTTGGGGTGGAAATGTCAGCTCTCGACGGTTGCGACCAACACACCACATTCATGGCTTTTCGCGAAGGACTGAACGAAGGGAACAAATTACATGACTCTTTAGTCATGAAGCCGCCAAAAACCATGCGAGAAGTAATTACTCGAGCTGGTGGGTGCATCCGCCTCGAAGAATCAACTTCGAATTGTCGTCGAGTCACCACCATCAGCTCAATTGATGATCAAGATCAGGTTTACAACATGGAGCCATCAAACAAGGGTAGAAGGTTTGAGAAACCCCGTGACCACATACCAAAACTTAATCTGACTTGTAACCTCTCCAAGTTGTTCCATAAGAACAAATCTTAAGACATTTTCCGCGCCCTTAAACCCATGAGAGGACCAATGGAGAAACGAGACAGAAGTAAGCAATGTGCTTACCAGAATGATATAGGGCACAACCTCGAGGATTGTTGGCATTTAAAGCGACAAGTCAACCAACTGATCAAGCAAAGGAAGCTAACTTAGTATATGGTTCGACCTAATCCTAACCTCAATGAAAAGAAGGGCCTCGAAGCCCCGAGCCCGAATGATGAATCAAAAGATGTGATGCATTAAGTGAAAGCAATTCATAGAGGACCAACTCCACCAGACAGAGTAGAAACCCATATTCAAACCACTGACCGATAGCTAGAAAAAGTCCATAGAGTGAATCAGATAAGTGACGCTGCTTCAAGCTCTCATAGGTCGAGCCAGCTTAGAGTGGTGGTCTTTAGCCATTGTGACCTGGAGGGAATCTAATTCCGCAATCGAGACGCCCTCACTGTGACATTACAAATTAAGAACTTCCGAGTTCATCGAATTATGATCGACGGAGGAAGCAGTGCAGATGTCTTGTACTTCAACACCTTCAAGCAATTGAGAATCAGCGACAATGAACTAAAACCAAGCCCAAGGCCAATTTTGGCCTTCAAGGGGACTCAAGGTATGCTCATAGGCGAGATCACCTTACAATTCATTTTTACTGGAAAGACACTACCAATTACCTTTGTAGTCATTGACTCTCCCTCGGTATACAACACCATGATGGGAAGAGATTGGATTCATCGAATAGATGGACATCCATCCACCATGTATCATGTAATAAGGGTAGTCACCAGCAACAGCCTTGGAACGGTGGACATCAAAAGGGACCAAACGGTGTCAAGGCAATGTTATTACGCCACGATGAACATTCGAGTAGCCATTAATCAAAATGATTTGAGCCTGAACTCAATCACCGACAAGGAGGCCAAATAACAATTACAGCACGATCCACCAATCGAGATTGAACTCTAACTTGAGCTAACGACGACCGAACCATTACTCGAAGAGATTTTGAATGGGGCTGAGCCAGAAAAGAAGGTACTGGTAGGAAGTCTTCTAAACAACGAAGAGAGAAGTAAGGTCTTGAGTTTTCTCAAAAAGCATAGTGATGTATTCGCATGGTCTTACCTCGACATGCCATAAATTGACCCCAACATAGCTTGTCATCGACTCAATGTAGATCCAAGTTACACTCCTTACCGCAAGAGACAAAAATGCTTTGCCCCAGAACGCAATCAAGTTATCAGTGATGAGATCGACTATCTTCAAGATGTCGGTTTCATTCGAGACGTGTGGTGTCCGAGTTGGATCTCAAATGTCGTAGTTATGCAAAAGAAAAATAGAAAGTGGCGCATGTGTGTGGATTTCAAGAATCTCAACAAGACGTGTCCAAAGGATTGCTATCCATTGCCAAAAATAGACCACATAGTCGACACGACTGCGGGCATGAGTTGCTCACTTTCCTTGATGCTTACTCAGGATATAATCAAATACTGATGGCTGCTAAGGATCAAGATAAGACTGCTTTGATCTCAGAACGAAGACTTTACTGCTACACAATAATGTCATTTGGTCTCAAGAATGCAGGCTCGACATATCAAAGACTTGTGAATCAAATGTTCAAAAAATAGATTGGCAAAAAAATGGAGGTTTACATCGACGACATGTTAGTAAAAAATGAAAGAAGGCAAGACTACGTAGAACACCTCAACGAAGCTTTTGAGATCCTCAGAAGGTACAAGATGCGACTCAACCCAAACAAATGCGTCTTTAGAGTATCTTTAGGAGAGTTTCTTTGGCACATCATCAATCGACGGGGAATTGAACCCAACCCTATCAAAGTTGAAGCCCTATGAAACATGCCTAAACCTAAAACACAAAGAAATGTACAAGTGCTAACTGGGAGAATTGCCGCACTCAGTCGTTTCATCTCAAGACTCACTGATAGATGCAAACCCTTCTTTCAGGCAATCAAAACTAAGAAAAGCAAGGTATGTGGGCAAAAACAGAAAGAAGCCTTTGAGAAGCTCAAGGAATACATGTTCACTCCACCGGTCTTGGGAGTCCCGAAACCCAAGGAACCACTATACTTATACTTGGCAGTGCCAAAATAGCCGTCAGCAGAGCCTTCTACAAGGATGAAAACTCTTGACAACAACCCATGTTCTATGTCAGCAAGAGTCTAGTTAACGCCGAGACGAGGTACAACACCTCCAAGAAAATAATCATCTCCCTGGTCACACAAAAAAGAAGTTAAGACACTACTTCGAAGCTCATCCCATTGTGGTACTGACTAATCAACCCATTAGGGCGATTTTGACCAACTCAGACGTATCAGGAAGAATGACCAAATGGGCAATTGAACTAGGAGAGTTCGACATTCAATACAAACCTCGCACTTCCTTCAAAGGCCAAGTGGTGACGGATTTCCTTGTAGAAGTCTACAGTGACAACATCAAAGAGCATAAAATCAAGGACAAAGAAAGTGAACCAACTTGGGAGCTATATGTGGACGAATCCTCGAATATACAAGGAGCGGAAGCCGAAATAATTGTTCAAACACCCGACAAGCTCCAATTACAATACGCCCTTCGTTTGGATTTTTCAGCCTCCAACAACGTAGCTGAGTATGAAGCCCTCGTTAATGGACTCTACATTGCAAAGTTAATTTGGGCTCGAAATCTCCAAGTATTTAGCAATTCTCAACTTATGATCAATCAAGTTAATGGAGAATACTCAACCAAGGATGATAGAATGAGAGCATACCAAAAATTGGTGCAACAACTCGCTGATCATTTCGAAAGCATCACTTTCAACCAAATTCCTCGAGAGCAAAATGGCAACGCCGACTGATTAGCCAACTCGGTCTCTTTAGACTCAAAATGTGTCCGCTCAATAACGATCGAGCAACTCATTTCCCCAAGCATTGTTGAGAGTTTGGAAACAATGGAAATTGTTCAACTCGAAAATGATTGGATGAAACTGATTATCGAGTTTTTTGCAGGAAATCAACCCCATCGTGGAGTAGGAAGAAAGGGTTGTAAAGCGAGATTGATAGTTGTGAAGTCGAAAGTAGGTGGATTTGTAGTCACCTTCTTTGATGTGGCTCACACCCATGACTTGATAAGCCCACGAAGACGCCACTTGATTGGCTTTCAAGTACTCAAAAATCATTAATTGAACAACTACGCATGGTGAACATACCCCTCACCAACACTTTGACATTTTTGGAGTGCAATCATGAGGAATTGAAAACATTGGTTGTACACAACAAGATATGTACAACTATCGCAGAGATAAGCATACTGAGTTGAAGGGGCACGATGGAAACATGTTACGTGACCATTTTCTATCATAAGAAATAAATGGTATTCACTTACAAGATCGAAGCAGATGATTCACATAAGATAACTCATTGTTTTTTGTCAGATGCAAATTCTAGGAAATCATATGGTTTCTATGCTGATGTGGTTATCTTTGACACTACCTACAACACTAATTGGTATGGGAAGATATTCGCACCAATGATGGGAGTAAACAATCATGGCCATACAATCCTTTTATCTGCAAGAATTCTATGCAGCCATATTTTGTCATTTCTACACAAGGTACGTCAACTCCATACCTTATCGGTTCAATACATTTTGAGAAGATAGACTAGATCTGTTAAAGCTGATGTTCTGATGGACAATGATGGTGTGGAGATAAATATTGACACATTCTTACTTGAAAAACGTAGTACATTATTCCACCTATTCTCATACGCGATTGATAAGACCATCTTAAATGATGAAGCAAGACAAATATTTTGTGAGGCCATGGATTTTGTTATTGACCAGATTCATGCCATCTTAAACATTGGTAGTGGTGGCTCTTGTGTTGGAGTTTCTAATAGACCGAGTATTACTTGTGCTGCTAGTTATAATGAGCCAGATCCAATTAAGTTTAAAGGGAGTGGAAAAAGACTTAAGAAAGGAAAAGAGAAGTCGAAAGAAAAGTGAAGTGAAAAAGGTAGGCGTTGTAATGGGTGCGGGAAAACTAGAGTGTCTCATGACAAAATAAATTGTCCAAGACTATTAAATAGGTAAGAATTTGTATCTTCCTACCACTAATTCTTCATTTGATGTAACAATTGGTTTATATTTTTCTTTTTTCTTTTTTTGGTGCATTGATATTATAATTGTAGGTGATTGGTTTATTTGAGTTATTTTTTATTTTCTTGTAAGTCTTCTACTCCCCAAGATCCTAATGACTCTCTGATTGAGACCTTGGATGATGATAGCTCTTCGTGGCATTTCTTACCATATATATTATACCATATAGTCTAATTTGAAATATTAAATGTTTTTTGTAATGGTATTTGCTTTTTTTTTGTTTTTTTTTTTTTCAGGATGATGGGCTGATGCCATGATGTTGGGATACTTTTAGTTTGGATTTAGTATGGAACATACTTAGATGATTTGCAGTTTGTATTTGGTGAAGTTTTGGTTTAGATTTAGTATGGAACCATTTGCTGTTGTGTTTTCCTTTTACTGTTATCTGAAGTTGTATGTTTTTTTATTGCTGAAATTGTATGTTTGTCAATTTTTGGTGTTGAGTTGATGTGGTTCTGTAAAATCTTATTTGGCAAGCAAGTACTTCAGGGGGGAATTGTAACTCAGCAAAGGCAAGGCTTTTTGTTTGAGCAAGACATATTTTCCATTTTTATGATAAAGGCTTCTGCAATTGTTTTTCAGATATAATTTTGTCATCAAGTATATACTATATACTTAACTGACTATGTCAAAGTACTTATTATGATTACGATGATAATAATGATGCATGTATCTTTATGACTCGGCACTTTTTGGGCATGCTCTCCAAAAAGCCACAAATGATTTGGAGGACTGAATTGAACAATTTGAATCCTACAATTATCAAATCCAAATCCTTACTTGAAATTATTAATGGCCTGCTTGATTGTCCCTATTATGAATAGTTATGGTCCATTTCATAAATCTTATCTTCCCTTTAATTTCATATTTAACAACACTCTTAGAAGATATTTATACTCCTCAACTCCAATTTGATTAGTTCATACTCCTCATTATAGCCTAAGAGATTTACTCAAGTGAAAAGATGAGATTAAGTTGAAAAACTTCATACTCCACAATGACTTCTTTGAAAGTGTAATAACAAATAGAGGAAATTACAAATTTGATCGACTTATTTTATACCTAGTTCAATTTTGGTCCACGATATGTTTTAAATTTAATTTAGTTTACTTATTTTATACCTAGTTCAATTTTGGTCTACGATCTTTTTTAAGTTATGATTTTAAATCATTTTGGTTGTGTTTTCTTCAATTATAATTGAGGTATAAATTATTTTTCATTATTTCTTAGTCATAGGAACTAATTTGACATAGAATAAAAAAAAATTAAAGTTTGGTGAAGTTTGAAGAATCTAAAAATTTTCTAAGAAAAATTGGTAGTTTCGGATACCCTATTTTGAGGCTAATTATCTTGAGTTTTTGACAGGACCGCCCCCGGATTCCACCTTGAAACCCGAAGAGGTCCTACGGGAATCCAAAATCAAGGAAAATCATACCGAAAATTCGGCAGAACCTCCCCTGAAAATGGACTAACCCAGAAATTTCAAAACCTGTTAAAAAGCACTTCTAAATAGCAACCACCTCTACCACAACCAAAAAGGGTCTCAGACGCAACAATTTCACAGAGAAACCCACTTAATATTTAAAGTGGTTATCAGAGCCTTTATTCTATTTCAAGGAATTACTACAAAAATTATACGGCGCCTACAGGATCCAAGTAGGATGATGGACCGACGTTATCGGCTCGACCTCCACCAAGCTACTGCCTGGGGGGACAATTTTAAGACAAAACAAGGTAAAATGTGAGACAAACTCAGTGAGTGGACAGTTTAATAAAAACGAAAACAAAAGTAAACTTCTTGTTTCAGAAAATCCTTCAAAACCACGTTTAGCTCTAAGACCTCACGTCACTCTTTGAAATCTCCCAGTTTAAAACCATAAAGTTTATTTAAACTTGAGAAATCCAATAAAGCAATATATATTTTCTCAAGATAACCATTTCCTAAAATAAAAGAACCATAAAAATATCGTAACGGCAACTTGTTAGAATTCAAAGAACCCCTTACTTAAAATCATATTTAATAATTTCTGAAAATAACCAAATTCATTTTTCACCATGCTATATATCCTGAATAACCTGGCCATACATCTGTGCGGAATTCCTGCATCGCACAGGCAGGCAATATCCTGGCCATACACACGCGTGGAATGAAATCCAACACGTGCAGGCAATATCCTGGCCATACACACGTGCAGGCAATCCTGGTCATACGTGCACGCAGAGCGGCCTCTAAAGGGCGAAGCATCCCGACACACGGCCCAAAGCCTATATGTGTGCCGTGATGGGTCCCAAAGACCTATGTATCTAAAACCTGGAGGGTACTACAAAGGTGGTTTGAAAACCATTTTTCTATAACCCAAATAATAGATCCTTTTTTCATAAAAAATAAATATCAGGGTACTTTCCCAAAAAGAAACTTAAAATCCATAAGCCAATACACGTAATTCGAATCAAATTTGATATACATAAATCAAAAATAATACTTTACGACAAAACCGAATTATTAAATGAACCTTGTTTATAAAATGAGAAACTAAATTCATTTCCCAAAGTTCAACAACTCACGAAAACCAACATGTAAATATATTTTTATTAAAAACTTACTTATGAAACATTTGAAATCCGAAATCCAACATTTTCATCAAATCCCAAATCAAGTTCAAGCGATCATGCATAATAGGATTAATGAAATCTTTTATGAATTTATTTGAAAACCAAAGTTCGCTCACATTTGTTATTACTAAAACAAATTCAATTAACCAAGATATAAATGCAAATTTCATAAATCATATTAAGGAAGAAGGGTCCACTCACAGAGATAACCCTAGCTTCGATCCTTCGTCGGATCGTCACGAGCCACAGCCGTGTCGCCTATAGAATAAACAATCAACGAAATATAATTAGTTCCGACTCAAGGCACTTAAATGTAAATGTGTGCTAAACTTAACGTCACGCCTGCCTCTCATTCTAGTTCGACGATTCCCAACCTCCACTTGTAGGCCCTAAACCAGTACATGAACACTCCGGAAGCTTCCCGGCTCAGCCTAATCAAAAACGTCCTAACCAAGATCAATAACTCACTCCACAACTACCCAAAATTAATTCTTTATTCACGAATGGCAACGGGGGTTCGGACTCACTGTAGGAGCCGTCCAAAGTGGCTGCCCCAACTCCAAATTCAACCAATTTTATTTAATTTCAACCAAACCCATTAATTTTTCTCAATCCTAACCAATTTTAACAGACCCAAAGTCAAATTCGAAAACTCATTCATTTTAAAAGTCAACTTTGGGTCAAGCTTAAATTAAAACAAAAATAAATAAATCAAAACCCTTTTTATTTTCCAAATAAATCTCAAAATTTTTAAAATACAATCCAACATCTTTTAAAAACCTCTTAAAAACATAGTTAAATAAAAATTTAAATTTCTAGTGAAAATTTAGGTCGAGTCGTTACAGTTTTAGAATTCCGATTTGAATGATCTTTATATGGTTGTAAAGAGAAGATGAATAGCTTTAAAATAAGTATATGTTTGATGAATTTGGCTGAGATTTGATAGGGTAAAAGCTGAGACAAATTTGAAAAAATAAATCTGTACCTTTATTGAACAAGTAGAATAATTAGTGGATCAAAACATAACTTAAAAAAGATCATAAACCACCAAATATGTAATTTTCTCTAACAAATAAGCCAGGGAAAAAGAGAAAAATCAAGGTTTTAGTTGCTTTGACCTTTTGAGGCAAAGGCTTTAGGGAATTCTTTAGGCAAAGGCAAGGCTTTCTGTTTGAGCAAGACATATTTTCCATTTTTATGACCACTTGTCACGCTTACAATACTTGAAGAATATGTCATACTACGTTACTAACATATTCAAGTTTACAACTGAACACGCATAGCCATCATTCATCCATAACCAATGCAAATAAGATTTGAATAACACATTCCAAAGTTCTGCCAAGGAAAAAAGGAATCTTATTACAAAAGGAATAAATGAATAACACATTCCAAGAAAGGAATAGAACATCCTTACTTTGAAGATTATAAGTCTCATGTTAGTTGGTAAATTTGATCATAAAAAACACCAAAAATAGTACAACAGTTTTCATGAAAAAGCCAAATCTAGCTTGGTACATTCCTCCTTCGAAGCTCTTCCTCTAATGCTTCATTTTTCCTTGCAAGATATATGGTCAACATGTGTAGATAACACTGCCGCATGAACATTGTTGTTGTTTTTGCCTTGGTTGAACTTCATTGTGACTGTTACTATTAGACATTCTGCAAACATTAAATTCATAAGAACAACAGTCATCTTGTGCCATGTCACCATGTCACCCTAAATATATCCAATAAAAGAAAATCCAAATACAAAGAAAAAACAAAGCCTGAAAGTGATATAGAAAATAAAATAAAATAACAGTAAATAGAGAACTAAGATATGAAAGCCAAATTCATGCATCAATAACCCAAATTCATTCATTCCCTATATCAATATATACTTAAATTCAAAAACCCAAATCAGAATTCCCTAAATATTTGAAGAAATCCCTAAATATTTGAAGAAAACCCCAAAATCCAAGAATAAAACCCAAAATCGAATAACCCAATTTCAAACCCTAAAGCAAGAAAACCCAATTCATACAAGAAGAAGAGAACAAATCAAAAAACACAAATCGGAAATCCAAGAAGAAATCTCCAAATCGAACAACTAAGAACATTCCTGAAACAATCACGTCCAACTCGGGATTTTCCCACGACGTCGCCTTCTCCTTCTCTCCTGCAGTATCGCAAGCTTCTTTGCGTTGGATCTCTTCGAGGTCGCGAGGGGTTCTCTCAAACCAGATGAAAGTGAAGTCACGTTGTGCATATTCTAAAGCGGGTCGTAAAGTTTATTTTAGGGCTGCTATTTGCACACCTTTTTTTTTGTTTTTGCACACCCCCAATCACTTAATTAGTGAATTTACCCTAAAGCCCAATGTGAAAAGACCCAAATGGAAAACTCATTTACACACCCATCTCTCTTCTCTCTCTATTTCTCCTCCATTTCCAACTTCGCTTCTCTATTCTCCTCAATCTTATCAAGGGCACCCTTTTCTCCGGCTTCTTTCTCCTCTCTCTGGTTTTCTCTCTAGCGACGACAACCTTTGCCCTCCTAGCCCAACCCCGCACCCAACTTCTCCTCCATCTCCAACTTTTCTCTCCCCTCTCCGGCTTCTCTCTCCTCTCTCTAGTTTTTCTCTCCGGCGACAACCCTGGCCCTCCCAGCCCAGCCCAGCCCCGCGCCCAGCCTAGCTTCTCTTCCATCTCTGGCTTCTCTCTATTCTCTGGCTTTTCTCTCCGGCGACAACCCAGGCCCTCCAAGCCCAGCCTAGCCCAGCTTCTCCTCCATCTCCAACTTCTCTCTCCTCTCTTGCTTTTCTCTCCAGCGACAACCTTGACCCTCCCAGCCCAACCCCGCGCCGACCCTCCCCTCGTCTCTCCAGTGTTGAACGGTCTGTGACGGGGACTATGGTGGCGCCGGCGTTGTGGTTCGGTGTCGAAGCTTATTTGCTTTTGCATTTTCTGCTAGTCTTGGCGAGATAGCTGGGTTAATAAGCCAGAGAAAGAAAGGGAGGGAGGAGAGAGAAGAAAAGAGAGAGATGTGGGGTTGGGGGTGTTGCGCACGATGGTGCAGGGTGGCTGGGGTGAGAGGTGGGAAGTGGGGTCGAGGGTGGGGTGTGTTGGTGGGATATTGGGTGGGGTGTGTAGAGTTTGATGGATGGGGTGGGTGTGCATGAGAAATTTGAAGAAATTTGGTGAGATGATTAATTTTGGAGGATTTTGGTAATGAGAGGGGTGTGTTAAAGGGAAATTTTAAATTTTAGGAGAGAGTGAAGAGTGTGTAGAAGAAAAGGGTGTGCAAATAGCAGCACTTTTTTTTTTTTAGAGTTGCTATTTGCACACCCTTTTTCTTCTTTTTGCACACCTTTTTTCTTTTATTTTTTCTCCTACACTCACCTCAAATTCAAAACCTCTCCACACACACCCAACACATTACCAAAATACCCCCATTTCATTACACACCTCATTTTTCAACACCTACACCCACACACCTCCCCAACCTTCTCCTCTCTCTCACTTCATCTTTCTCTTTCCCACTATCTCTCTCCTTCTCTCTCTCCCTTTCTCTATCCTCTTCTCTGCATGACACCCCCTCAACCTTCTCCCTTTCTCTCTCTCCTCTTCTCTGCATGAAGCGCAACACCACCACCCCGCACCTCTCTCTCTCTCTCTCTCTCTCTCTCTCTATCTCTCTCTCTCTGAATGGCGCACATCCACCCCCACCATAAAAATGGGCGCAGGTGGTTCAGCAGACCAGTGTCGAACCACCTGCGCCCATTTTTTTGTTGTTGTCTGCTTGGGCAAGAGGAAAAAGGAAAGGGGAGAGAGAGAGAGAGAGAGAGAGAGAGATAGAGAGAGCAGAAGGTGGTGGTGGTGGCTGTTTTGGTGGTGCCGTGGTCGTGGTGCATGCGGAGAGAGAGAGAGAGAGAGAGAGAGAGCAGAAGGTGGTGGTGGTGGCTGTTTTGGTGGTGTCGTGGTCGTGGTGCATGCAGAGAGAGAGAGAGAGAGAGAAGAAGGTGGTGGCTTGGGTAAGGGGAANATGGAGATCCCATTCCCATATCTCCTACGATTCCTCAAATGTTGGGCCAAGGGAGGGGAACAAAATGTATGAGGAGCATTGCAAGATAAGCCTTATGCCTCTCCATTACCATACCATATACATGAACCTAGTAAACTCTTCATGTTGGGCATCTGATTTGAGAAACTCCATCTTCAATGTATAGAGATGGGTTGCTCCTAACTGTTGCGTTGCACAAAGCTTTCGGTTAGCTGTCAGTCCCTATTGCTATTGACCTTCGTGGCTTATGGATTAGGAATACACTGCCTCTCTCTAGGCTTCGCTATCGCTAATGTATGATAAGTCAATTAACTTAAGAACCCTGTGAGAGAAGTTGGTCAATTAGGATTACTTAGGTTTATTTATTATGTTTGGAAGTATGGTTTCCAAAGTCAGCTTAGGATGATTTTATATTGCTAGGATAAATTTGTAATAAACAATGAGGTGTCCAGTTTGGGATGGTAAAAATAGCACCAGTGCACCACCCTTAGAACTTAACAAAGTCTCACCAAGACATGGATTTGCAACAACAAAAGTGATAAGCCAAGATTGTTAAGTAAATCCATACTTGTTGATTTCTCACAATATCCCAAGTACAACTACATGAATGAAGTAATATATGCATTAAAAAAAAAAAAATGAATTTCATGTATGACAACTTGACAAGTCTCTTTTTAACAAGGCAATAAGGTACATGTTAATTCAAGCCCTTGGCAGTAGGCATATCTGAGCTGGCTTGGTTAGCAAAAAAATATTGTTGCAAATATGTGACATCTCTTTCATTCTTTCCTTGGTTCCTATGAGAGGGTGGGGGCTGGTGTTAGATCTTACCCTCCAAATTTGATGGAAGTTACATCTGATCATATTCACTTACTCACTCCAGCAAAATGGTATAGAAAATGGCTGTGCCTTCTGCAGGAACAGAGGGCATATTCTTATGATCCCTCAAGCACGTCTGGTAATTTTTTATACAATTTTTACAGCTGGTGACGAAACTGAAATCCTCATATACATCCACAAACAATTATCCACATGGCTCTTCAAATGCTAGATATGCAAGAGATTAACATTCAGACAACAGTACGAGCTATTCTCTGAGATTCTTCCAAGTCCTTCAAGAACCTGCATTTCCCAGCCAAATAATAATTGGATCAGAGAACATCTTATATTAGACAATTTGGAATACCCTCAAACAATTACAACATATGATTAAAAACCTCTACGGTATATTTATACGAAAATCCCTTTGTTTTAAGAAACAACTGTCTGCCCACCATCACAACTTCCCATTCTCCAGGATTGGTTAGGTGAGTGAAATGGCTCTATTACCATCTTGAAGATTCCTAGGAACTAAAATTGTAGATGAATTTAATTCACACGGAATTAATAATGCAACCCCAAGTACCACAACTCAAGATTTAGAAAGGCTAAAAGTAATAATGCCAAACTAATAGTTCCTTAAACTTGCATCCAACACAAGAACGAAGTAACTGGCACCAAGCCAGAGTATTTAAAACTAGTGCAGAGGTCCATGCATTAACTGCAGCTAGCACAGCAATGTTAACTTCTTTTTCACAATGCAAGTATTTATGTGAAATTCACAATGATGACCTGAAGCATACCTCTTAGAATTGAGAACCACAGAACCACCGAGTATAAAACGAATTCCAGAATTCATAGCATTCTGTAAAGCTACAGAACGAGACTCCTCATATGTTGTCCCACCAACAATGAAAATGACCACTTCTTGAGGCCTGCTTAGAGATAGTTTGCGTCATTCACAACATTAGCAAAATTATTGCAATTTTTTATCCTTACACTATCAGATTATAACTTTAAAAAGATGATGTAGAGGTAATTATAAGTATCATAGATCAATGGTTGTATGTTAGTCCTTTGGGATGCAAACCAGACAAAATGATGTGGGCTAGACAGTAGAAACAAGGTGGAGCAACTTGAGAGGAGAGGCCAAAGGGAGACTGAGCAGATGATAATTAGTAACAGCCAGGTGATATATCTGAGTCATTTGAGATGACCTGGTAATTACCATAGGGTGTCTACAATTATGAAAATCATGATTCATGAAGTGCAAAGCAATCATGAAACCATAGGGATTAAATTTAGGGTCCGCTGAGAGGGCCAGGCCTGCCTTCATCAGGTTGAGGTTGCCTGGCCTCCTCGATGACCTCCTAACTTGTCCAGAAAGCAATGATTTATAAGAATCCTGATTAATAAACTAAATATTGAAGAATAAGCTGTTGATAAGCACCAGGCATGCATAGAGCAGCACCCAAGAAATGGGCTCTAGCCACCATGCATAGCACAGTGTCAAAAGTGCAGCAGCTTCAATGTTTCCCAAGGTTAAGACTCTTGAAGACATGAAATTCCAAACGTAGTAAACTTCTCTTTAATCCCAAAACACAACCATACTATTTGAAATTGAGGAATGTACTGATGTAGGCTTGCATAAATTGAACCCCATCTACATCCTACCTAGTTTAAACAAGGGCTAAAAGTTTGACATTCTCATCGTATTTCTGATTAGATGACATAATTTAAGATGACTTTATGCTTGTAAACTGTTCTCTCATACAATATATAATCTCGGATAATAAAATCAGAAGTTTTTACTTATTAGAAAATACAATCAGTTTGGGGTAGGTTAAGAATATCCTGGAAGACAACTTGTGTTATATGTCAATACTTCAGGTACTGCCTGCTTCAAATGAAACAACACAACAATCCCCAAATTGCAGCTAAATTATAACTTATAAGTGCTCCCCAGCAATTATTTTAATGAAAAAAACAGCAACAAACCTGCCCTGCTGAAAGTGATTTCCAACAAACGGGTAGTCCACATCTCTCAGCCGTCCCTTGGTAATACTTTCCATAGTTTGGAAGAGAAGAGGCTGGTGTTGTGTGTAGACATTCTCAACCCCCTACAGCATTAGTTAAAATTCTCTATAAGCTTATAAAGCACACCCTACAATAGAAAGTAGAAAGTATAACTTTCCCAAACAAACCTTTAGCCCACGAGCCATGTTACGTGCAATATTTAAGAAATCTCGATTTCCAAAAAGATCCCCAGTTCGCTTATCAACACCAGCTTGCTTTAAGAGAAACTGGACAAGCTGCAATGCCAAAATAGCCAATTTATTAAAACCCATGGATAAGTCTAGTAACCAAATTAAAGGTACATGACAGCTTTTGGCATAATTACTGCTTTGATTGAGCCTCCCAAAGAAGGGTCAATCTCCAACAAAATTGGATGAGAACAACTGAAATAGACATAGGACAAAACAGAGTCTCCATCGTTAGTTATCTGAATAAAGGTAGCATATGAAGAAACCTCAAGTGACAAGGATTAGGAATGGATGATTGCAACTTAAACACAGATATGTAACAC
>QANW01008343.1:96879-158994 GCA_003254865.1 Dryas drummondii | reverse complement strand
CCCCCCCCCCCCCCCCCCCAAAACAAAAAATATATATATATTAATAATGAAGGAAAAGAAAAAACAAAATAGGGCTAAAGGATCTAAGCAATACCCCAGGCTTGTACTTGGCAGACTTGGAAGACAGTTTGTTAAATAACTGCATCAGTTGCACAGGGCTCTCCTTCTCATAGCGTAAAGCATACAACATGACAAGTCGTAGGCGGTCAATATCAGATACACTTTCATTGTTTAATAGATTTGTTACTGCCTGCAAAGTACATAGGAAAAAGAGGTGGTTGTTTTCAGATTCAAGTTTCTGTGGAGGTTAAACTCAGTTGCTATCTCAAAGTCAATAACTTAAAAAGTATACTGTACAGACTAAAAAGCTCAAGACCAAATTCTAATATAACTTGTGACAAGGAGTAAATATGGCAAATGAACACAGACACACTCATCACAGGTCTTGTGTCAATTTCATAGCACTACTTAAGTCACGTGGCTTACATTTGTTTCATGAAAAAGGTATGCCATTTTTCCATGGTAGTTCCAAACTGTCCAAATGTCATCAGATGGTTATGATCTCAGGATAGGCCCTCTTCATTTAAAAATGATCTCAAGGGAGAGAGATCGAATCAAATGCGTGAAATTATGTCTCAGTGTTTTTCCTTGTTAAACATTGACCTTTAAAAACTTGAAATTCTGTCTGAAATTCAAATGCTTTAAATTTTATTACGATCTAGAACATTAGTTTCAAAACTGTTGAACATCCCCAATAAGCAGACAGTAATAAAGTAAACAATCATATAAAAAAATTATAGAAATGTTCTCTGCTCCTTACATGACTGGACCCACTGCCCACTCTGCATGTATGCATGATAAAAAATAAAAAATAAAAAAATGGAAAATTAATATTAAAAAAAACAATTGGAAAAGAACAATTTTCCTCATAGGTTTTTAGGATAAGTAGAAAAAGTAGTTGTAGACTTGTAGTGGGATAACAAAGAGGACTAAGGAGGGAAAGAGGAATGAGAATGTGGGAGAAGTGGTTTCAATTTCTTTTTACTTATTCTTATACACTACCTCAAAAGCTGCCCCCTGGCCACCATTGCAAGCCAACTCCTGTTCTGTTTGTGAAACTAACATAAGTTTTCGCTCTTCAACTAGCTTGCTCATTTCTGTTACCAGCGCCACATGCTTTGAAACATTTCCGTGCATCTTTCTGTACTCGGGGTAATTGTCAACAAATTTGGCCATGTCCTCTGCAACAAGTAAAGCATTTAAATATTTAATTACACATGATTTCCTTTAACCATTGTTCCCTGTGACAACAGTTTCCAAGCACAACAAGTCATGAATCTGAAATTTTCATATTTGCGTCCTACGAACCTATCGTCTGAATGTTCTGGTTACTTTTTGAAATTTGCTGAAATTCATCAACCAATTGCTTGATGTTCATCCCAATATCACCAAAGTTCTCGTACATGTTTTTTTTGAAAAAAGCATCTTGTTCTGATGACAGCACAACCTCCTATAAGCACCAATATCACAAATGTAATTGTTTAGCAGTAAAAATTACAAACACAAAGATGTGCATTATAGAAGGAAAATACAGCTCAACCTGTTGATCCTTCGGAAATTTTCCAATGCTTCTTAAGTCAACTTTGTTGTCTTCAATACCGATCAATTCGTGAACCATTGCCTGTAATATAGTGTAACCAAAGAGCACCATTTAAATTTCTATTGGTTTTATCCAATTGTAATTTCAAAAATAAATAGCAACACGGGGCATTTTTCATATATATTGTAACATCATATCCACAACCACTATTACCTGATAGGTCCACTGATTCAGCAATGGCGTTACAGGATCATCCCTCCTATCAATTACCAGCAACAATGGAGAAATTTCTGTACGTCTGAAATCAAAAAGTCCACTTTCCTGCTGGTACATCAGCTTCTGTTACATGCCAAAAATATAATATCAGTTTCCCTTTGCTAACTTTCATAGCGAGAATCTACAAAATCCCCTTTACATTATGACATTTAAGCATACGTAAAAAGTTGAGTCTACAGAAAATTTGGGAGGGCAGGGGTGAACACTGGAGAAAAATGCAAACCCTGTAAAAGGTTCGCATTCAAAACAGTAGTATTAATGCACAAATAACACCCATGTGCAAAACTGTTTGGAATACATGACTATACTTACTGCCGTTTCATGTGCAATCCTTTTTGCAATATCAGACGTTCTTTGATAACGAATAACAGGTCTTCGTTTTAATGCCAAAAAAACAGCTGCAATACCATCAACAACTCGGTCACAGAAGCGCTGCAAATTTGAATGATCTACAACAGCTGGGAGCATATACATGTGATTTGATGGCGAATTCAAAGTGAAATGGAAAGGATCAACTGCAACAAAGTCTGCATAGAACTCCTGCAAGATCATAGCAATAATTATATCTAAATGACGAGTAGGAACATGGAAACCAAAATATGAGATGTCAAGACAATTATGTTATTATTATATTGTAGGTACAATCGTACCTATTATTAAAGTGGCATAACAAGTTAACAACTATGTCACACAAAATGATTTGTTCTTAAGAAAAAAACTTTTATTGAAAAGCTTGATTGGCTTAATGTGTCTAGTCATGTATCAGACCAATGATTTAACAGAACAATTAAAAACAATTCCAACCAGGCAGGGACAGAGCTGTGTTCGAACCAAAACAATAAATTTTGCAATTTCTTTAAAGAAGTGAAAGAAAGCCATGCATCCTCATGATATTATAAGCTTACCCAAGATTTACTTTGTTCCTATTTTCCTGCTACTGACTTACTACATACGATAGATTTCTTAAATTGCAGCTACCCAAATAAAACTCGAAGTCTGAATTCAAGCAATTTAAAGTACTATATACATAAATTTTCAGATCATCCGAAAGAATGAAAGAGAAAGCATCTTAGTGAATGGTGAATTACCTGAAGTTGCTGTACAACTTCATGCTCATCTGAGTCGGCTAGAATATGAATCTGGGTATCCTTCAATATGTTGGAGAAAACTGTGAATTCCAGTATGGCATAAGAAATGAGCTCCAAACAATAGTAAACTCATCTGGGTATCCTCCCTAATAGCCAAATAACATGAAGAGAACACTTACATAGGTGATACTCTCCAAATCTCGGAGTAGCCAAGTGTCGGCGTAAATGCTGAATGTTCTCTGAAGTGGGCGCAACGAAGTAAATGGCTTTGAGATGAGACATGGCTTCTCTGGACTTGGAAATGGAGTCCACCAATTCCACCAAAAACACTTCCTTCTTCAGCAGCTCGGATTGCGAATACGCTACGCTCACTATACTAACCTACACCTCATATCAAATTCACAAACAAAACAACACCCACCATTATTTACTAAATCTAAAGCAACCCTTTTTCATTCATTCTTTTTTTTTTTCTATGAATTTTAGTTGAAAGAAAAGCGTTACCGTGTGGGAATCGAGGATGAGAACCTTCATGCCGGAGATGTCCTGCAACATCCGGCTTAAATAATCCCGTACCGCCGAGACCAGCACCATTTTTCAGATCGACGGCTACGTTCTGATTCCGATGCCGATAATGATTTACTGATGGAATTTTCAGACAAACGGTCTGTCAAATTTATGATCGGATTTCTAGGTTTTGGGAGGAGCTGAAGAGGTGGAGGAAGAGAGGAGGGGCTGGGTTTTGGTGGGTTTCGGTGGCAGGGGGCGACGGCAGGAGGCGAGAGCAGGGAGAAAGAGATGAGGGTGGGCTGGTGGTCGGCGCAGGTGAGGGGATGGAGATGCTGAGAGAGAGAGAGAGAGAGAGAGAGAGAGGGTGGGCCGGTGGTCGGCGCAGGTGGGGATGGACTTACTGATGGAGGAAATGAGAGAAAGGAGAAGAAAAAAAAAAAAGAACGAGAAAAGAGAAGGAAAAAGAAAAGAGGGAGGAGAGAGAAGAGATAGAATGAGAGTGTCGGGTTAGGGCTGTGATTTGGATTGAAAAATCCGAATCCAACCGAAAAATTTCCAATTTTGAAACATTTAAATTAAATTCAAAATTTGAAAATACCGAATTCTAAAATTTCCAAAAAAAATTAAATTAGAATTGGAATGTTTTTGTAAAGTCTGATCCAATCCAATTTCTGATCCGAAATTTCTGAAATTTTTCATAAACATTCTTATTCGATATTTTTAAAATTATACTAATTTATTTCGTATTTATATTAATATTATATCATTTATTTAGTTTTATATTATATATTTCATAAATTTATTATTTTTTTCAAATATACACATATATTATATATATTAAAAAAATAATTAATACTATTAATATAAATATAGATATATTATAAAGAGGAAATTACATATTTGGTCCATTTATTTTATACCTGGTTCAATTTTGGTCCATGATCTTTTTAAAGTTCTATTTTGGTCTACTAATTATTTTATTTGTTCAATAAAGGTCCAGATTTCTGACTTTAAATTTTTTGGATTGTATTTTCTTCAATTATAATTGAAGTATGAGTTATATTTCATCATTTCTTAGTCATAGGAACCAATTTAAAATATTAAAATCTAAGAGAATTGAGATTTGGTGAAGTTTGAAAAATTGGCAGTTTCAGTTACCCTACTTTGAAGTAAATTATCTTGAGTTTTAGAACTACAATTTGAATGATCCTTTGTAAAATAGAGATGCATAGCTTTAAAAGAAGTATATGTTTGTTGAAGTTGTGTGAGATTTGATAGGGTACAAGGTATGCCAAATTTGAGAAAACAAATCTGGATCTTTATTGAATAAGTTGAATAATTAGTGGACCAAAACAGAATTTAAAAAAGATCTTAAACCAAAATTAAACTAAGGGGGGTGTCCCCAACTCAGATTTTAATGGAATTCCATGGATTTTAAAGGAATTATGTATTCTGATGGATTTCATGGATTTTAATGGAATTCCATAGACTTCATAGGATTCTAACAGAATTCTGTTGTATTGGATTTTAATAAATTTGGTTGGATTTCAATGGATTTTAATTAATCCTAACCCTTAAGAATTCTGCTGCTAGCTAGTAAAAGTCACCCATGATTTATCTGACTGATCATATGTTTATCCAAAGTAAGAAAACCTTTCCCAGGTTGAAATAATGTTAACAAATGGCTACCCTCTTTCTCATCCATTTTGTTGGGTAGTCTGCCAGCAGTTTGTTCAACTTGTATTATAATAACTCCTTGTAAATTAATACAAAAATGAATATTTGTTGAAAAAAAAGAAAAGAAGCATACGTGAAAGTTGATATATGATGCAGCTCGTTCAATGATCTACTAAAATTGATATTTTGCTGGCCAATTAAAAAAACATAATAATTTCATAACTTTGTTTTTTTTTAAAAAAAAAAAAATCCGTAACTCCGTCCTAAAAAAAATCCTTAACTTTGCAAATCTCAACAAAGTTATAAAACAGATTAGCAAATTGAAAAACTTGAGTTAGGTTATATGCGCCATTCATTTATTATTCATAACCCTTGATTCCCATTGTTTATGTCATCTGTCCACATATCTGAAGCTATACTAGTTCTCCATGCATTAGCACTCTCTCGTTGTGATTCTTGGGTTTGAAAATCTTGTTCATCCTCTTCAATTTCTGGTAATGATGACGATGGTGAAGATTCATTGTCTGGTTCAATAGGAAATTCATCAGAACGACACTCTTTGCGAAGAAAATTGTGCAATCCTGCACAAGCTAACACTAGCTCTGCTTGTGTCCTAAATGGGTATGGAGGCGCCGATTTGAAAATTGTGAATCGCAATTTGAATATGCCAAATATCCTCTCGATTACATTTCTCAAGGAAGCATGTCGAAGATTGAATAGCTCAAATGCATTATCGGGATCACGACCTTGACCACCAAAATCTTGGAGATGATATCGAACACCTCGAAACGGTGCTAAGAATTGGCGACGATTTGGAAATCCACAATCCACTAGGAAATATTTCCCTGAATATATAATACATAAATAATGTGTAACTTATGAACTAATGTCAAGAAAAAAAAAATGTAACTTATGACCTAATGTGAAGAAAAAAATAAATAAATGTGTATCTTGTGGCACTTTAAGTCCATTTCTTCTTGATAAAGCATCATGTAGCAATTTTGAATCATGAGCTGAACCCTCCCATCCACTTAGGATGTAAATGAATTCCAAATCAAAGTTGCAAGCTGCCAATACATTTTGTGATATTTTTACGTGGCGATTACGATAGCTGCTCACATCGCGTCCTGATACCATTGCCGGAATGTGTGTGCCATCAATAGCTCCAATGCAATCCTAAAATGAATATGAGATTTTTAAATTTTAACAATATATTTTGTTACATTAATAATAATAAGTAATAATTGTAAATAATATATAATAAAATATTTTATCTCTTACCTTAAAGTAAGGATAAAACTTTGTACTTTCTCTTATTTTATTTGGCACTGTGGATCCAGGTTTGACCATCATATCTGGTGCAATTGTATTCATGGCCTTTAGAACTTTGTTGAAATTTCTGCTTGATGTGGAATGTGCTCGATCAAACGTCTTACGAGTTAAGCAATATCGAGAACTTTGACCAATGGTGAGTAAAAATGTTGCAAGCATTTCTTCAACACAAATATATCTTGTATCTCGCAAATGTGTTTTTTCTCTAATAATTTTGCACAACTTTAGAAACACATCAGGATACATCCTATACACCTGTCGGAAGTGTTGAGGATCCTCATTCAATACCTTATGAATATATCATATCCAATCATACTAATTGGTCGTCGAGTTGGACGTTCAATACGTTCACCCCGTATAATAACCATTAACCCATTTAACACTTGAAGTATTGCTTGAACTGCCATTAACACTAACTTAATGGTTTCATAAAATGCTTCCTCCATTTCTTCGTCTATTTCTTCGTCCATTTCTTCTCCCACCATTTCTTCTCCCACCTAAACAAAAAAAAATATTACACTTTATATCTACCCCAATAACTAGTAACCTGCAGCATCTTTTTGATCCTATATTAGTCTGGCTAATGTATCATACAATAAAAAACTATATCTAGCCCAATAACTAATAACCTGCAGCATCTAAATTCTAACCTTTTACTTGCAGCATCTAAATTCCTTACATGATAGTGATTGCATGTTGACTAACAATATCAATAATATACCTGCATAAATTGTCAACTAACAAACTAAAAATGTATGTATATCTACCCCAATAATTAGCAACCTGCAGCATCTAACAGTGATTGTCGACTAACAATATCAATAACATACCTGTATAAATTGTCAACAAACAAACCAAAAAGGTATGTATATGAACAATGAAACTATAAAAGCATTCAAATAGGTTCACTGATTCAAACCAAATCAAAGTTTAAACAAAGTATTCCAAACCAAATTAAAGTTTCAACAAAGTATTCCAAATCAAAGTTTAAACAAAGTCATCCAAACCAAATTAAAGTTTCAACAAAGTACTCCAAAATACTCCAAAATATTAAACATTTTCTTAAATAACCACACTCATTCCACATTATAAGTTATCTACTCCAAACGCTCTTGAAGTGACATTTTCAAAAAGGCATCTTTCATTCCCAACTTATGAATAAATGCACCTGCTTTGTAGCGAGTGCGACTATCCAAGTTTAGGGTCTCCTTGATAGCATTCCATATATTGTTCTTATTCTCTCTTTCCTTTTTCTCTATTTCACTTTTCTCTCTATCTCTTTCTCTTTTCTCCATCAGATTATGCATTCCTCGAATGTCAGTTGCAATTGCACTAATTGAATCTATGCCAAGAGAAATCTTTTCTAGAACATCGGCTCGAGTACTTATGGTATCAAATGAGCTAGAGTTCCCTTCATACTCGCTTCTAGTTCGTTTTTTCGGACCACTGTTTTCTAAGGGAACCTCCATATCAGTTTCCATGATAGGTGGGGATGAAGTATAATGTTCATGTAATGGAGCTTCGTATGACTGTTCATTTTGACTTTGGACATATCCCCCATGACTCTCATCAAATATATAGTCTTCTATCCTGACATGTATGTTCTCTTCAACCCCATATATCCTTGCATCTGTTTCATCGCCCAATCCAATTGAGTTTCTCCCAGTAGCAGTTCCATTCCCAATTGCTATTCTCAAATCCTCATAGTCAGCAATCGTATCAATACGAAGGTGCTTTTGATTTGGGTGAGACTATACAAGAACAAACATATAATAATTAGTTCTCATTAGTGCATAAGCACACTGTAAGTTATCATATAAATAAATAAAAATATAAAATCAAAATCTCACCTTAAAGTAATTTTCCCATACTTCATTACTAGCAGTGAATTTCTTTGTGCTTGAGTCCCACCCAAAACCAGAGCTATATCGCATAAGATCAGAATAATTGTGATACCGTTGCTTAAACCATTTCAATCGGCTCTGGTACTGAGCATAATTCTTTGCACAACCAAGCCTTTCATTCAGAATAGGAAGTATCTTTTTTTCTACTGTTTGTCTGCTTAGCAAACCATTGTTATCACGCCATCCACGATTGGCGGCATCAACCATAAGCTCTAACAACATAGAGCTCTCTTCTGCGCTCCACAGGTTATACCCAATTCTACCATTTCCTTGTGAATCTCCCATTTATAATCTCACTATATTGTCAATGAAATATTTAATAAGTTATATACTTTTTTATGTCATTAATGCATGGACATGGATATGGCAAGTATTTATAAAGCAATAGAAAATATTCAATCCAATCAAAAACATTCATTGAAAGCACACAACTGCCATTATGAAACCCTTAATATATTTACAAAAAATAAGAAATATGAATATAAAAACAAGAATAAAAAGCATGACATGAAAAGAATGCCACTAACCTTGTTGACACTAGAAACTTGTTCTTGTAATACCTGATTCTTTCTCCTATACTTTCTCAGCACAACTGTACATAACATGCATGTGAAATCAATGACTATTTATCAAATAAAATCAAATTAACACATTAACTCTTACAGTTCCTCATATTGTTCCTCCCCATAAAAATTACTAATGAAGCTTGAGACAGATAGACAAGAGAGATGCATGCCTTATTAATTAGTTATACAAAAGTGAACCAAAATTGAAACTAATAAGTACTAGTGTAATCAAACCAACCAATGCGTACAGGAAATGACTCAATTTCCCCAACATTATCATAATTGCTTGTTGGGGACAACAAAAATAAAAGTTTGTCGTCCAGCGATATCATCTTTTATATTGCATTTATATTTTATATACGATACTTATATAAATATTAATACTCATAAACATAAGAATTATATATACCACAATGAAGTATTCAAAGAGATTATGAAGATGTACAAACGTTCTTGTCATGTTCAGCTCCTCAAGATGTACAAGTCTGATTACATTATTACACATATGATTAGAAAACTGAATCCTTATTGTGTTGATAGCCTATGAGCTTCCTTTCTTAACCAATCAAACCAACAAAAAAAAATCAATCAATCTGGAGGACCTATCAGAGCAACTTGGGAAATATATAAATTATGACAAGCATGATGAAATTATTCATATATGGAGGACCTATTCTATACATTAGAAAATTAAACAACTTCAAATTGGGCTCAAATCAGCCAAAAGCAATACTGAACGTTTGGTATTATGTTTCTGATGTGGGTCTGAGTCAACCCATGGTATTACGCTTAGTACTGAGTCAGGGTTCTGTGTGGGTTCAATGTGTGGAGCTTCTTGGAAGCTAAAATGGCTGGTTCTGAGGACAACCTACATGATTTTTTGAGATAAGAAACTGTAAAAGATTAGAGGGCTGAGATGGGCTTGGGAGTGGAGGTTGAGAACATGTAGCCAAAGCTAACGGTGAAGGCGTGAAGCTCTGTGCTTTGTGAAAATTGAACGAAGCATTAGGTGATTGTACGTGATTTTTTATTGAAAGTAGGTCTATGAGGTAAGAGATTGTAAAAGATTATAGGGCTGAGATGGGTTTTGGAGTGGAGGTTGAGAACATGTAGCCATACCTAATGGTGAAGGCGTGAAGCTCTGTGCTTTGTGAAAATGTACTGAACGAATAGGTGATTGTACGCAGGTCTATGAAAATTTATCGTAAAGCAGAAAACGTCTTGCATTCAAGCGTAGCATCATTACTGTGATTCTATGAAAATTGTGAGAAAAAATAGCAAAAATAGCATACCTTAAGCAGTCAAGCAGGTCTGTTCATGTGCACGTCTGTTCATGTTCTCAGGAGAGAGAGGGCACGTTGGAAATCTGAGGGGGGAGGGCTGGAATTCTCATGGGCTTTGGTATTTATATCAATCACCTAAAAATCCATCCAATTCCATCCAAATTCCACTACTTAATGAAATCCTTTGAAATCCATAATTTTTGAGGACACCTAGATTTCATTGGAATTCTTTAAAATCCAAGTTGAGGACACCTTGATTTTGTTGGAATCCATTAAAATCCTAATTGTGGACACCTAAATTTCATTGGACTTTTAAAATCCAATGAAATCTGAGTTGGGGACACCCCCCTAAATATAAAATAAGTAGACTAAATCTGTAATTTTCTCTATTATAAATATATGTGTATCATAATAACATAAATGCTAACAAAAACACCCATATTTTTTTTACGAGTAATTACTAAATATTTGAGTTTATTATATTTAAAATTTCAAACATAATATATATATCATATGTGTGTGTGTGTGTGTCTACAAGTGACATTTATTCTCACCATGTTGGATGAGGTCCAAAGATTAATTCTCTCATCTAAATATTAGATATAGGCTATTCTACTAATAAAAAAAATAAAAAAAGTAACGTGAAGATTCCAATTTTTATTTGAAAATTTTAAATTTTTATCCGAAAGTTCCAAAATGTGATATTTCGAAAAAATTTTAAAATTTCGAAAATTCCGAATTGGAATGAGATGTTGAAATTCCGATTTTTTGGAATAGAAATTTCATTCCGAAATTTTTTGGATAGAAATTGGAACACCCTATTTCCGATTTAATCCGTCCGAAACACACCCATACTACTCAGGGTGGTGGATTGCGTGAATGAGACAACGAGGAAAGAGAAATTAACATAAAAAATTTAATTTTGGGTTTTTAAAACTCATGTTTAAAAATTTACAAAAATGTCCATAATTTCAAATGCTCGTATCTCTCAAACCGTAGCTCCGATCGATACACAATTTGCGCTCACATGTTCGTGTGCTCGCGACCTTTCCAACAAGCCACAAATCGAAGTTAAAAGCCTAGTAGTTCAAAAAATCAAAGAACGGGCCAAACTAATTTAAAACAAAAATTATAAAATTAACCCAAAATATTTAAAATATTTTTCAAAATAAAACTTGGAAAAATACGAAGTCTCACAATCTACCCTCTTAAAAGAATTTCTTCCTTGAAATTCTCAAGGAAAGTAATAATGCAACAACTTCAAACAAGCACAAACAACAACAATCCAAACCTCTGAAAAGTTATTTACATATATGAAAAACTGGAAAATAAATTACACAAGCTCTAAGGTGTTTGTTCAGTCAAATTTATGTAATTATTAATAAGTGAACTATTTTTTTAATAGTATTTGCCTCCAGTGCGCATTATATTCATCTTATATCACATGAAACCTACTATATAATTTGGTTTTTTCAATGTTTTTTATCAATGTAGTAGATAATATGTTAAATAAACATATAGTAAAGTTTCATTCAAAATTTCCGTCGTTTCTGTTTAATTTTTGTCGAAATTTAAATTCATTGAAATTTCCATCGAAATTTTTGTGAAATCTGAAATTTTACTCCTTGCAAATGACTCAAATTGTGTACAAGAGAGAGGTGCAGATCTACGACGACGGAGTTTGAGGTGAAGAGAAAGAAAAAAAAAGTTCACAAGACTTCAACTGGGTTGGGCTGACCGGGCTGCCGTCCAAGCCCGGACACCCATTTACATCGACGAAATTCATTGGGCCTAAGGTTCATTAACAAGCCCACTGAGGCTAGGTCCACCTTGTTCAGTTCAAGCCTCCTAATTCCGTACTTATACCTATGTCTAATTATGATTAGGCAGAGGCTATTCTGACCACCCTCCATTATTGAGTTGACCACCCAAACATATTTTAGACAAATTTTTCTTATTTTACCCTTTCTTGCAAAAAATTATAGAATCACCCAGACTCATTTGGCAGCATGCCACCGAAATATACTAAGGAGTTCGATAGCTTATAGTCGAATATAATGACAATGTTCAGCAGAATACTTCTGAATGCTTTTTTCATTTACATTCGATGGTTACTTACCGAAAATTTCGTCAATGTTCGGTAGTTAAGTATCAAATAATCACAAACATTTCTACAGACAAGTGTCGAATAAACCGACGAATAAAATTGAAATTTTTTATTTTAAGGATAAAATTAGAATTTAAAAATTAGGTAGCCAACTCAATAATTTATGGTGATCAGAATAACCTGGGCCTTAGGATTATATCAATTGTGAACCAAAGCATCGAGAGTTTGAAAACTCGAAAAAAATAATCTTGGTAAAAATTAGAAACAATAAAAATTTAAACATTGGGGTTTTGTCTATAATTTGTACCCTGTAAATGAGTTCAGGACGTGAAGTTAAACATAGGGAAGAATTCTTGTGAAAACAATTGGAAAATTCTTAAAGTTCCAATAACTTATATTTACAGGAAATGGTCATTTTCTTTCAAAAGTGATTATGTAATCAAAACTTGTGAAAAAACATTGTCAATATCAGACTCACATGAAAATTTCCAATTGTTTTCACAAGAAATGCTAAAAGAGCATAGGAAAAAGGATTTTAAATACTTACATATAGGATTGGTCCAGGTAGCTGTCAAACCGCTTACAAGAACTGAACTAAAAACCTTTGTTCTAATCTGCGTAAGAGATTGCAGGCACAACGTGTTCTCAAACTCCTTATTAGGAGTTGTTGAATCATCACTTTGTGATGGTCCTTTTTTCTTAATTGTTTCCCCAACTTTTCGATTTCTTTTGCAGATGAAGGGACCTTAAAGGTTTTAACTTTGAATATTTAAACCCAAGGGTTTAACATGATTGCAGGTTCCCAAAACATGGAAGAAGTATACCGTATATACTACAAGGCAATGAATACCTTGTGCCCTGATGCTCACAACCTAGAAGCTAAAGGTAAAACCACCTTGTTTCAAGCCAATCTAGGAAAGGCAAATGTAGTTGTCCCAAAGACAATTATGTGGGATGAGATATCCCTTCCAGAAAAATGGAGGCTACAAAATCAGGTACCAGCTAAACCTTTAGAAAATCAAGAGGTTGAGCAAATTATCGAACATCAAGATGGTGATGTAGAAATTAGGTTTTCCTCTACAAGAACAGCTAGAATTGAAAAGGCTAGTATCAGTTCACGAAGTGAAACCTCTAATGCCAGAAATTCTAGTGCTAGAAGATCCTTTAGGACACCAAGAGAAACAAAAGAGGAACATGATAAAATAATCATAGAAGGTGTTACTCAGACCATAGATCAAGTCAACCATCCCTGGTATAGGGTAAAAACCCCTAACACTAAAACACAGCCTAGGCCACAAAGAAGGCCTGAATCACCTATCTTTTCTGACATAGAAAGAGATCTTTTTATAAATGTTTTGCAGGAAAGCTATTTTGAAATCAACCATGAACTCTTAAAAAAGGAATTCATAAGCCAAAAGAACAAAGAAAAAAGATAGTGGTTTGAACTGACTTTTTGTTCAGACCTAAAAAATGTGTTCCATAGGGCTTATAATGCACACATGACCAGACATAGAAGGCATGTAGCTTTCTTCGTTTGATTTGAAGGGTTTGCTAGGAGACATAAATTACAAGAATATGAATATGTGATTAATACATTAGAAAGTCCCTTTAAAAATTACATGACAAAAAGGGGAAAACTAGTAAGAGCAATACATCCTCCGACAGAAGCCTTAGAAATAAATGGAGGAACAGCTTCTCCATTTAAGGCTAATCATCTATCAAAAATAGATAAAGTCACAAAAGAACACTTAGGGAGTGTTCTATCACAAGAGAACTAAACAAACCTTTATCTTCAATCTTTAGGGGCATAGACTTCTAAGATAGAAGATTCTATAAATGGGTTAGCTGCAAAAGAAGTAACTTTCAAAGCAGAAAGTTCAAAACCTATCCCTAAAGATCAAGGGGTGTTGTTTAAGCCACCACCAAAAATAGAAAATTACAAAATGAAATTACCAGCCACCCAGCATAAAGATATGATGGATGAGATTGTGAGTAGGCTAACCAAACTAGACATTAAAAAGGGGCCAGTTGTTAATGTCTTGTCCAAAGAAGAGGATTCAGAAATAGAAGATTTACAGCAAGCCTTCTTAGATCAACCAGAAAAATCGCACTCACAGCTAAATAGAATTTATTTTAATAAAAGAAATCCAATACCTATGGCACCAACTAAAAATTACTATCATAAGCCTACACCTGTAGACATAGGCTTTGAAGAAAACTTTCATTTTGACACAGCCAGATTCGATGCCGGATCCATTGTTGAATGGAACATAGATGGAAGAACTGAATACCAGATTGTAGATGTCATTAGAGAAATGCTAATGTATGCTACAGTAGGAAGGGCAGCTGGCAACACGGAAAGCCAGATAGCTGCAACCATAGTTACATGATTTTCAGGGATTCTCAAAGGCTGGTGGGACTTCTTAAGAGAAAACACCAAAAATGAGATCCTAAATGTCTCTAAAACAATTATAAAACAAGAAAATGGGGTAGAAACCCAGGATAAATATTAATCCTTTTTTATTTTGTAAACAGGTAAGGTCAATATATAACAAACAAACAAACAAAGTAATAGAAACTGAAACTGAAACATACAAAGAAATATTAAGAAAGTATTCAATAATGTGGTTACAAACATTAAACCACTTACAGAGTTGAAGTTTGGAACAGGGCTCCTCCAAACAATATTTAAATAAATACACTAACACTCAAAGAAAGGAAATAGGCAGAGTTTCTAACTCTTAACTCTAAAACAAAACTTTAAAACTTTTGAATTTTCGATGCCCTGAACTGAAACCAAGAGGTCCAATTTATAGCTGAGATTTAGAGAACACAACAGCAAAACTTTAATAAAGTAGATGGAAAAGCACACCGCGTAGATGAGATGCTATTCTGCTTTTCTTTAGTGGAGGGGTCTACTTTACCGAAAGCATGAGATTCTTTTATTTACCATACCACCGCCTTTTCTTTGAGTGGAGGGGTCCACTTAAAAGAAAATAGTAAGAAGGTCCATGAACCAAAAACATCTTTAGTCATGATGGCTTGTTAGGTTCAAAGGAGCGGGGTGAAGATCCCTTCGCAGTCATCCTCATTGTTTAGGTGACTGTCTTTTACTGAACTTGCTGAGACATATATTTTATCTACTTCATCAAAAGCTTGAAGAAGATGCTGCTTAAGGTCTGCTGCAGAGAGAGTTGGGTCAGCTGATTTAGCTGCTTTAAGCTGAGAAATTAACCCTTCAAGATGAGGAGAGACAGAGGCACTTCCTTGGCATTGAGAAAAGGAGGCCTTAATTGAAGGATTGAAAATTTCTTCTATAGATTTAATTTTAAATCTAGGAGAGACAAGATGGTTGTGGTGATATTTATCCCACTATTTGATTAAGATTTTTCTTCTCAAGTTTGAAATAAATATTCCTTCATCCTCTTCAGGAGGAGAGATTTCATAGACCCATTTTAGGATCCATATTAAGTCATAAAGATAAAAGAACCAAAGTAAAGCTTCCCAGTAATCTGCTAGATCAAAGTTAGCAGATTTAAATTTGTAAAATGATTCTTTTAAATTCATTGGCAGGATGTCCTCAGAAGGATCCCAGATTAAAAACCAAGCTTTAAACCAGTTAGGAGGATGAGTTTTATCTTTGACTTGAAAGTTGAAAAACCATGAATGGGAGAAGATCTCGTTTTGAATGCATAAACAGTTTTCCCATGCATGCATGTAGTCAAAACAACTGTAAAAATTTGGAAAAAGTTTTGAGTTTCTGAAGCGTCTTTTAGACATGAGACTTAATTTTAAGGAAAGGATCTTTAAGATGTACATTTGTGAAAATCCGATGACTCTGTTAGAATCATTTCTGTAATTGTGGGTTATTTTAACCGATCTAGTCTCTGTTAAGATCGATTTATAATAGAACTGATTTTTCCCCTCAAATTTAGAGTGTAAGTGGCCTATTAGGTAAATTCGAGCCACTTCAGCAGGACTACATTCCATATGGATATTTTCAATGGGTCCTAAAGAGAGGTCCATTGAAGATATGTAAGGTGTCCTTTTAGGACCCTCTTCAATTAAAGGCTGCTTAGTTTTGGCTTCCAGGGGACTTATTTATTCCCTGTGCTGGTTTGGATTTCTGTGCTGCATTTGTTGAGCTCATCTCATTCTTGCCCTGCAAAAATTCTCTTGTTAAAAAATCTGGAAGAGAATTAGTCTCCCCTTTAATATACTCAATTTGGAAATCAAAAGCAGATAAGATGGCTTGCCATCTGGCAAAAATTTGTTTAGAAGCAATATTTTTAACATCCTTAGTTAAAACATCTTTTGCAGCTTTTCAGTTTACTCTTATTAAGAATTCTTGATTTAATAAATCACTTTGAAATTTTGTTACTGAAAGAACAATAGTAAGGATTTCTTTTTTAATGGTTGAATAATTTTGTTGTGCTTGTTTGCAAACACTAGATATAAACCTTACCAATTGTTCCTTACCGTTGATCCTCTGTTTAAGGATCCCTCCATACCCTAGATCGGAAGCATCAGTTTCAACTATCTTAAATGCTTATGGGATGGGTATGGATAGGCATGCATGGAAGCTCTTTAGCCTTGGCTTTAAGCCTTCTTACTGCCTGTGTGTGTTCTGCAGACCAGGGCAAATGATTCTTCTTTAGCCTCTGGTACAGAAGTCTGCTATCTTTAGCCAAGTCTTGGTAGAAATCTGATATGTAATTTAGACTTCCTAAAAACCTTTGAAGTTGTGTTTTTTCCTTAAGCTCATTAGGAAACTTTTCAGCAAACATGATTGCCCTATTAATAGGAACAATTGTCCCATTAAAGATATTGTGACCTAAGAATCGAATTCTTACCTTGAAGATCTCCATTTTCTTTGCAGAGACCACTAGAACTGCATCTGTAATTACCTTTTGGAATATTTTTAGATGCTTGACATGTTGTTCAAAGGATGATGAGAACACCAGGACATTGTCAATGTAAACAATGGTGAAAGATGAATAAGAGTTAAAAATCTCATTCATAATGTTCTGGAATTCTGATGGAGCATTCTTCAGTCCAAAGGGCATTACATTCCACTCATAATGTCCAAAAGGAACTGTAAAAGTCGTTTTGTATCTTTCTTCTTCTCTAATCTGGATTTGCCAGTATCCAGATTTCATATCAAATTTGGAGAAGATGGTTGATTTGCACAACCTGCTTAATAAATGTCTCTTATTTGGAAGAGGATATCTAATCTATCTAAGAGTTTTATTAAGTGACTTATAGTTTATCACTAACCTGGGTACTCCTCTTTCTATCTCAGCTGCTTTCTCAACATAAAATGTTGGACAGCTCCAAAGAGAAGAGCTCTTCCTGATTAGTCCTATATTTAAAAGATCTTCTATCTCCTCTTTGCATAACTCAAGATGCCTATTGTTCATCTGTATCGGTCTTGCCTTTGTGGGAATCATAGATTCCTTGAAGTCTGGTTCATAAGGTAAAGATATCATGTGTTGCTTCCTGTTCCAAAAAGCATTAGGCATGTCAGCACATATTTCCTTTTTCAAAATATCCTCTATAGTTTTTACCTGACTTTGCGCTTGAGGGGTGCTAAGAACCTTTTCAGTATGTTTATACTGGATTTCTTCTTTTAAGGAAAAGAAGAATCTTTCCTTTCCTTCAATCCTATTCTTTATTGAATTGATATATTTGACATGAGGTTCCTGGATAAACTTAAAATTAATCTTAATACCATTATGAACAGATTCAATACATGTGGCTGTAACTTGCATAGGGTAGAGTCTGTTAAGAAATGGAGTACCAAGAACACAATTTTGAGATAAATCTTTTACCATTAAAAATGGCGTTTCCAGACAAATTCTATTATTACAAACTGCTGCTTTAGACAGTTTGTAACTAATTTTCATCTTTTTCCCATTGGTTGCATTTAGGGTTTGGGTGGTTTTAGAGAAATACTTAGTAGGAACTAGACCTTCCCTTAGACAGTTTAGATCTGCACTTGAATCCACTAAGGCTACAGTTGTAAAGCTGTAATCCTGGTCAATAATGATGATAATTTCAACAAACCATCTCTGAGTAAGGATCCTATCAATTTTATTGATAAACCCTAAATCATTAATTTCTTCGAGATTTTCTCCTTCTTCAAAGGGTTCTTTTGTTCCTTTTCCTTTAATTTTTTCTATTTCTTCCGAAAATTCTTCCTCGAATTCTTGTTCTTCAAGATGTTCAGAGAGTTTAGATAACTCTAGAACATCGACTCTATTTTTTAAGTCTTTCAACTCTCCTTTGACTTGTTGCATTTCTTTTTTAAGATCTTGTATTGTTGTTTCTTGGGTAGATCTTTTACCGTTTGAGGCTTGTATCCTTTTTAGGATATTTTGGAAGCTATATGGTTCGAAGGAGGAAGAAGATGGTTCGAAGGAGGAAGAAGATGGTTCTTCCTTCTTTTTCCCATGAGTTCCAATGGTAATTCTCAAATACTGTTCTAAGGCTATTCTTTTTTGAGCTGGATCTTCTATTTTATCAATCAAATCTAGAAGTAATATTTATCCTGGGTAGAGTATGATCCCAATTCCAATATGATCCCCATGCTTCATTAGCCCATACTCCTCCTGAAAGAATACCTATGGTTAAAAGGATAAACCCTAGACTAATAATACGATAACTCCACTAATCCAATTGTTGAATCAATTGATACCTATGATAATTCTGAGAAGAAATAAAAGAAGTGTTTCGTAAGACATTATTTCTTTCATTCACGTATTGAATCTCACCAAAGGAAAATGAATCATTTAATAAATTATTGCTTTTACTAAAAACCCTTATGAATTTTCGAAATGTAATGACTAAAAGAGCTAGTGATAATAATGATCCACACAAAAGAGCTGCATAGCCCAATACCATCTTACTTATGTGCATCATTAACCAATGGGATTGGAGAGCAGGTACTAATATTGCGGATTGATGCATTTCAGTTAAAAGACCCAAAGTAGCAAAACATGGGTGCGCAACAAGGCTGAGATCAGAGTCAACATCGGGGCTCCGATTCAATATGGGGATTGCTGGGTGTTCTGAGCTCACAGGGATGAAGAGGGACGAAAGAGAAACTCAGGGGTGGTCCTCTCATCGCCATCCATGGCCGGATGCGCACACACGCCGTCGAGGAAAGTTGCAGCGAGGGAGAGCAAGAGAGAACAAAGAGAAAGTGCTTGGGGAGAGAGAAAGAGAGTGATGAAATAGAAGATAAATTAAAAAAAAAAAAAAAAAAGAGACGTGAGAGAGTTTAAGAGAGTTTTGAAAAAATTAAAAAATTAGCAACCATTGAATTGCTTGGATGGCTAAGACAGAAAGCTTGTACCAACAGGTACCAAGAAATGGGTAACCAATCCACTCTCAAAGTGACATGATTGTTAAATATTATAAATATGTGTATTACATGTTACAAACAATAAGTAAAGTGTAGCTCATAGTAATTATTTATTGATTATATGTAATAATTAGGTAAGAAAAATTAATAATCAGGTATGTCAGCGTGTTTAGCTTGACATCTGTGGCATTTTATAAGCTGCATATTTATGTTTTTACCCTTCATGTAGCACGTACTCTCATACTACACGCTTCCCCATACTGCATGATGAACCCCCATAAGCCATAACCCACACACTCACACCAACAATCTACTTGCGCACTACCAGCATGAATAGAAGAAAAGTGAGTTTGGCATGATGTCATTTATACTCCACATCTTTATATTTTTAGACAAACCGATCAATCAACTAGTGATATATATATATATTGAAAATATCTTTCCAACTATATTTATATTAATTATTTATCATTTTCAATTTTTTTGTTTACTAATTTTTTTTGTTTCATATATTTATAAATGATTTGTATTGTTTTGATTACTTGATTTGTTGTTTTCTTTTGTTCTTTTGGTGACTTGAGAATTATTTTGTGTTTTGTTTGATTTTTTGTACATGATTTTGCTTGTTTTATTTTAAATTGACTGAAATTTGGTCTATTATTTTGTTGCAGTTTTAATTTTTGGATGCAATTTTAGTTTTTTGAAACAGTTTCAGTTTGTAGTTTCAATTTTCTAATATAGTTTCAGTTTGCAGTTTCAATTCGCAATTTCAATTTTCTGATTAGTTCAATTTCAATATTTTCAAGTTTACCCTTATTTTTTGTTGCATGACAAATATAAATGGTCTTAATTTAAGAGTTATTGTTTTTGTTTTGGACAGTGTCATGCTATGGATAAGTTTGTTTAAATTTTTTTAAAATTAATTTCAAAGTTTTTTTGGATTTTAGTAAACTGCCATTCTTTGTAGAGATGATTTTTTTTTTTTTTTTTTGAAAAAAAGGGATTAATTGATATTCTTAACATTGAAAGTATTTGATATTTAACATTGCAAAATGAATATCTACCTCTTAAATTGATTTACATTTTGACTTACTTATGGCCTTATGAGTGGGTCTGACAAAAAAAGTGAAAAGATGTTTCTTTCGAAAGCCTTATGAGAACTAAATGAATAGTAAAAGATATAAAAAAATATATTTTACTTTTTCTATATACGTTTTAACAAAAAAGAGTGATGACGTCATGATGTGTGTAGGGGTAATGTGGTCTGTGTGCATTGTATTTGTGTGCTGTAGCCTTCATGAGTATCCACAATAAAATTAGCTCTTGTAAGAGTTGGCCCGCAAAGGAAGGAGGGGACATTTGGTGGATTTGGTTAAGAAAATAAAATGCCAGTACTTGTTCATTAAAGGACTCTTAAGATAATTTGTGAGAAATTTTTAATATAATTAAGTTTACATACCATCATAGCCAAAATTCTATCCTAACACAAATATGCATTAGAAACACAATTATAAAATAATATAACTTTATTAAAATTTAGGCTAATTACAAATACACCCACCAATTATATGAGGTATTTCAGATTAGTCCATGAACAAAAAAAAAATTTAGATTAGTACACTAACTAATAGAAATTTACAAAATAGCACATATGTTACAAATTTCATTAATAAGGACGTTAAATGTCCGTGTAGACAGTGCTCACGTAAATTTTTTGAATGATGTGGACACCATATTTAAACTACATGGATTAATAATGTCATATTTAATTTAATTTTTAGAGGGTTTAAAAGTTTTGTTAGTTTTTTTTTTTTTTTTTTAATTTCTTTAATCAATATGACATTATTAATTCATGTGGGGCAAATTTGGTGTCCACATCCTTCAAAAAATCCACGTTATCGTTGTCCAAAGTGGCATTTAACTATTTTTTTTACGGAATTCATAATGGATGTACTATTTTGTATTAGTTAGTGTGCCAATCTAAAATATTTTTTTGTTCATGAACCAATCTGAAATACCACATATAGTTGGTGGGTGCATTTTGTAATTGAGTCTATTACTAAATCAAATTTAGGCTTTGTTTTTTGTTAGGAAAATTCAATTAAATGTAAACTAATGTCAAATTACAAACGCGTCCAACACATAAAATAATATTTTCTCTCTTATTTTGTGTAGAATGAGTGTGCATGGAACAAAGTCAATGCTAAGGACTGAAGTAGGGTAATTCTCTAACATGATGGCTAAAACTGATCTTTAATTAATTTTATGTTGATAATCTCTTAAATACTTATTGGTAGCCTTGGCCAATGTATGTATTAATAAATGGTCAACATCATTTCAAAAGGGTATTAGGTAAGTGTAATTAGGGTTTTAGCCTGTCTAAATAATTACCATAATAATTAATTAACATAGTAAGTTTTATAAAATGATTATTGTTGATATTGAAATACAAATCACCAAAATAATAAGGGCAACTCACTAAAGACCAAATTTCAAACTTCTACACAGATACCTAATTCTCATGGATCCATTGAATTCTAAAAGAGACAAGCAAAACTCGTAATCATTCTTTTAATGTCGTGAATATTATAAGTTTCGTATATTCTAATTATCTCAATATGTTATCATAAATAAGAAAACTTTTCGAGAAATCAGAGAGAAGAAGTTGAAGAGAAGCATCAATAATATTTTCTACAAAGCTAACAAAAACTTCATTCTATTGTGTTTTAAATTTAAGCAGCAGTAAATACATATTTTTTAGAAAATTTTAAGATTATTTTTTAAAAATTCCTTTTCAAAATCAAGTTGATGATGAATCAACTTCCCTTTTATTTGGTTTCATGAGTCACTTTGTAGCTATAGAGTATAATTTTTTTTTTTGTGAGTTTGGGGGAGAGGGATCGAAATTGGGCGCAGAGTGGGCAATTTCACGAACCTTCCAACTGGGTTACCCAACTATAGAGTATAATTGAGCTCAAATCTGATTGGCGATCTTGAGTTGTTGCTGTAGTGGCGCTGGCAGTCTGACAATATAAGGATGAGTTGTTGGATGACGGTATGAGTCACACTTAAATGGTTTTATTTTTGTTTTATAAAAGTTGAATTGATGGTTAGGTTGAATTTTATTTTTAATATTAATAGTTAATAAGTGAGTAATTAAAATAAATGACATGGCTAATGACATGTATTGCCATGCCAAGAAAATTAAAATGAGTTGTACACCACATCAAACTCCATATTATTCAGCCAGACACACATTGGCACAAAATGACAGGACTTATAACTATTTTCCAAGAACAATATATAGGGTCTATAAAAAGAAAATTTTTAGAAAACTTAACAAAATAACTATCACTAATATTTTATAAGGTGCTTTAATTAGAAGGAAACAAAATGTGATTTCCTTAACCATAAAGATAGTCGGTTGCAATATTAAGTTTTAGGACAAAAATTATCGTCGACTGCTCGCTAAAAAGTGTCAAGTGCTCGACAGTTGCATCTGCAATTATAACATTTGCAGCTAAATTATATATTCAAATAAAAAACCCTAATTTTAAATCTTCAACTATTAAATCTCTTAAAACACACTATAAACAACCTAATCTATCCCAAAAATTAGGGGTGGATTCGGTACGGTTACCGTACCGAAACACCTATACCGGATTTTGACCGATATGGGTCGGTAACCGATAACTTCGACATCGGTCGGAGAGTGGCGGTATCGGTCAGAGAGCGGCGGTCCGACTACAACACCAAAATAAAAAAAAATCATGGAGCCGACAGATCCATTGGAAGGCCAGAAGAGTAGGTATGGCCGTGGATGATGGTCAAGTGCTACGAAGAAACCAGAACGATCCGGTTGATCTGGTCTTCGACATACTGTTGCTCCATTCGCAGATTTCAGAGGTGTAGGACGAGATGCACAGTGCAAGTCGAGTTGGAAAGATAATATAGAGAGAGGGAGAGAGGGAGGGGGATAGATAAGATAGAGAGAGGGAGAGAGGGAGGGGGTGCGACAGAGAAGGAGAAGGGGCTGAGGCTGATGGTGATGGTGATGATGAATTGATTGGGGCTGTGGTCACACACATAAAGAAAAAGAAGGGGAAAAGAAGAGAAGAGAAGAAAAGATAAGATAAGATAAGATAAGATAAAAGAAGAAAAGAAAAAAAGAGACACGGGTGGGAGGAGAGAGAAGAAGAAAAATAAAAGAAAGAAAGAAGAAAGGGGAAGGAAAATAAAAAATAATAAAAATAAAGTTTTATTTTGTATATGAATAAATAAGGTATTTTGGGATTTTTTTTTAGGGTTTGGATTTTGGGGTTTAGGGTATTTTGGGGTTTGGAGTTTTATATTTTTATTACATATGTTTTTTATAATTTATAGTATATAGTCAATAACTTAATAGTTTACATGTTTTTTAATTTATATCATCTTCTAAACCTTAGGGTATATGGTATATATCATATACTTAATAGGGCCGTTAGGCTAAATGGCTAATATCATATACTAATAATAATATATTATATCATATTATACATTTATGATTGAGGTAATTATATAAATCATAAATAGTCCATAACTCCATAGTCCATATTGATATTAATAAATTATACCATATTTTACTATATTATATCATATTATACAATATACGAAATTACTAATATTATCATATTATACTATACTATACCATATTATACCATATTTTATCATATTATATTATTATACTATATACTATATACTATATACCAAACTCTAAGTTACCAACTATGAATCTATGAATTATAAATTTATAGTATTAGACTATTAGGGTATAGAAATTAGTAATTTAGTATGAAATATCATATACATATACTATATAGGGTTTATAATTTAGTATAGTATTAGGGTTTAGGGCTAAATCTTAGGGTATATGGTATAGGTCATATACCTAATAGGGCCGTTAGGCTAAATGGCTAATACCATATACTAATAATAATATATTATACCATATTATACATTTATGATTGAGGTAATTACATAAATCATAAATAGTCCATAACTCCATAGTTCATATTGATATTAATATATTATATCATATTATACCATATTTTACTATATTATATCCTATTATACAATATACTAACTTACTAATATTATATCATATTGATATAAATTATAGAAAATTAGAAATGTATTATGTAACATTATAAATTATATAGAAAGGTAATACTAAGTATTTTATATTTAGGGTATACCAATATAGTATAGAAATGTATAAAAATGAATTATTTTAATTATACTTTTTCAATATACGGTCAGTATCGGGTTTTGTAAACCAATATCGTTACCGAATTTATCGATATTTTCGGTATTGATATTTTTCGGTATTGGTATCGGTATTTTTTTATATTTCAGTATTTTTACCCAGCCCTACCAAAAATATTAAGATTTTAGTAGACTTTTGTCCTTTAACTTAATTTTGTTATTAACTATATTTATAATTAATATAATGAGTTTTTTTTTTATAAAGTCCATTTTTTAAAATACATTGTTCATCTGGCCTACACGCTACAGTGACCCACTTTTTAACAGCCCAGTGCTACAGTGGTTTATTTTTTTTAAACGCAAGTTTTTTTTCCACATATGAGAATTGCCACCGTTCATTATGCAAAATAACCTAGAAACAACAAATTTTTTTTCTTTTCCACATTAAAAAAAAAATTTAATAGTAAAAGTTATTATTTATTGCCACTATTGTTTATTTTCAATTTTTTACTACGCGAAAAAACCTAAAAAGAAGACAACTTATAATCCCACTTTCGTATTGTTATCGAGAAACAGTAACAAACATAACCTCGTTTACATATCGTTGACGAGAAACAGTAACAAAATTGCAATTATCTCCCATCGCCTTCGTATGCAGGGTAAACAGCAAGCCAAACCCTTAGGATTTCCTGCTGTCTCATTCCTACAGCCTTCCCAAAACCAAAAACTGAAAGAAAAAAAAAAAAGAAAAAGAATCGAACAATTAAATGAAGGTCTTGAAGGATGGGACGGTACAAGTGAAAGTGGTGAAGGCTCTGCGATGTCAGTTATTCTCCGGGTACATTGCTCTTGCTCTGTCTCTGTATTTGCTGTCTAAAATGTGGGAACCATATGAGGAATAGAACTGTTGTAAAGGCGTTCTGTGTTTGTTGCAAGACATTGTTAGAAGATTCTCAGATTCTGGGTTTTAATGGGTTATGGCTAAATTATATATAGTCCATTTTATAAGGCTGATTTTATAATATTTGGGAAAATATCAAATTCAAAAATGTGAAATTCATAGACCAAAGAGTGAAATTGCATAATTTACGTCTACATGTTCAAAGAATTGCATCTTGTTGCAGTAGATTATATGCATTGTCATGCTGGATAGGGGCATAATAGGGCCTTGCTGCAAAGTGAATTAGCGTGGGCTGTCATTCAGTTTACGACCTTATCCAGATCTCTTTGCTGTGTTTTTCTTGAAATTACAATGGGTTGATGACATTTCTTCCATATGACTTTTGTGGTGAGGACGTTTATATGGACATTATTAATGTGTCTGGTGCTGAAGTCCGTTTTTCAAGGGATGGCTGGTTGTTAATTTCTCAATGCGGATACTTTAACCAATTCATGTGCTAGAATAGATGTCTGAAGCAGTATCACCAGCCCCACTACTATTTATTGTCTCAGGAAGAAAATAAATCTATCTGAATGGGGTGGTTTTGGTCTTTGTAACCAATGTGATGGTCCTTGGAGTTTCTACAATTAAACTTTCGTCACAGTAATGACAAGGGAGTTGTAGTACTGTGGAATGGAGGATGCATGTACATCTTAGGGAGTCGGCTAGTTTCCAGTAAAATCATTCTCCTGTAGCTTTGCTAGAAAAAGGAGGTTATGGAAGCTCAGATACTTGTTGATTAGTGGGTTGTATCTTTCTGTGGAGGCACTGTTAGAAAAATGTACGTGGGGAATAAGCTTTTGTTTCCTGAATGCAGAGGTGTGCAATTTGTGCTGTGATCTCTGCAGAAGGCTATGTTTTGTTGATTCCATTCTATTTCTCCATTGTGCTGCACCATGCTTTTCATTTACAATGAGCACAAAATAAAATCAAGTGAGATTTTCCAAAGTTCACAGGTAAATAAAGTGTCTTCTACACTTGGAAGTGGCAGTTACCACCTTACTTGGAGCAACTTTCATATTTCAATCTTAAGAGAATAAGGTGACCATTCCGTTGTGCTTATGAACTGCCAACCAAGGTGGCTTTTCCCTTGTGGTCGAGATTTGAAATGGCTTAGGCGGATTTATTTAATTCATGAAATGTGAGTTTTATTAGAGCAAAAATATAAAAATGAAATATCTCAAATATTCAACTGGACTTTTGTATACTTTGTATGGAGAAGACTTGCAGGACAATTATAGATTTCAAATCTTAATTGTAGTACTTGGGTGGTACCCTGCAGTAATTTCCTAGGATAGCTTACATGGTTCAGATGTAAAGCTGATGAGTTCTAGTAATCTAATCTTCATAAATCTGTTGAAATTTTATTTCAATGGTATGGTGCCCATTGTTAAATGAGGCACTCATTAATGCTACAAATTTGAGTAATTTTCTCCACTGAAATCTGCAGTTAAGATTCATTAAGTCTAAGTTTTGTGCTTAGGTTCACTACAAGACAAAATTTGCGGCATCAAATATTGTTTTGCAGGTTTTCTTTCTTTTCAATTTTCAACTTAACAAAGCTTTTGCTCTACAGGGTTTTAAATTTCTTTTTATTTTCTCTTCACATTTCAACTTGGCAAAGCTGTCATTTTATAAAATAAAATTTATATTGAATTTTTTTCCTCATAATGATCTCAAACTTATCCTATGTTGGGGGTGCAATACTCAAATACTGAACCATTTATTTACTCTTTTGAGGCATACAACCCAAGTACGAAGGTCCAAGAAAGTTGTGAGACAAAAGTCACAAAACTGTACTAAATGTGTGTGAATTTATTAGAATGGATGCTGTGCTTTTCTTGCTTTATTGGCTTGAATCATATAAACTTGGAGAAGCTTTTGGTATTCAAAAACTCTGGATTGTCAATAGTTTCTGGATGCACTTTACTTGAAAGCAAAAAAGAAAAAAAAGAAAGAAGGTTTCTGGATCCATCTTCATTCACATGGCTAGGTGGTGCATAACAATTTTTCAATAGATTTCTTGACAGTTATAAAATCTGAGTTTTTTCAATTTTGACTTAATGACTGGGAATGAATAACTTTTTTGTTTTGCATAATACTCAGCTTTATGCATTTTCTTATTTAGGCACAATTCCTCCTATCTCTAGTTTTGTCAACCGAAAGGTACATAAAACCAGTATATCTTTTGCTTGATGAAATATATGTTCCTTTTTTATAATATCAAGCTAAGAATTTAATTATTATATTTTATTATTTTACTTGAATCTAAATTTGGTTGAATGAGAAATTGATAAATAGTACTTGAACATAGAGTCATAGAGTGACAAAGTCTAGTTAATTCTAATTATACTGAAAATTCGTTGTCATTTATAAATTGCATTACTTCACCTGAAATTATATGCAGTTATATATGTGTGTGTTCTATCCCTTACTGTTGCTTGTTATGACCTTTTTTATTTTTCAAGTTTATGAAACTTGTCTTATTTTGTTTATTCCTACATGTCATGAAAAAAGCATGCAATGAGGCCATAAATCATTATATCAGTAATGTTTATATTATTCAATTTTCAGTAATTAAAAGCTCAATTATTTGCCTTTTTTTATCTTTTCTTCACGAGATCTTCTTTATGTTTAAACTCAGCACAAATTCTGAAGTTTTCCATTGTTTGATTTGATTTCAGTTAAAGCTCTTCCTTTCAGCAAGAAAAATGTGTCAATTTTATATATGTCCATACTTTCATGAAAACACATAAATTAAAAGCAAAAGGAAAATAAAAACAAACAATATGTATGTGTATACAAAATTATAAGACTTGGAACTATTTGTGATTGTATTTTCCCCTTTTCCCCCCTCTCTCTGGTCCCCTCTCATAGTGCAAAAGCATGTACTGTGGCTTAACTACTGCACTGTGCAGGGGCAACATGGCATGGCATACAACATGGATGGGCCTCTTTATTTTTCTTGTAATTTCTTTATGATGCTCTCATTATATATTTGCCCTTATAGCCCCTAGGCCTTCCTAGGCCTTGCTCAAATGGTTTGTGTGTCTTTGGCCTTTACATCTTTTTCACAGAATGTAAGGCATTATCAATTTCTTTGCAATAAGATCATTGTATATCATTTTGATGGGGCTTACAACTGATAATAAAAAAAGAAGAAAGGAAATTGAATGCAGTTGACTGTACGTGCTTCACTCTCCCAGTCATTGTTTTCTTCCACCATTGTAGTTTTTTCTTTTAGGTAAATTCCACTGTATTGTTTTTCTGATAGAGTAAACAGTACAATTATCCATTTCCCTATTTCGTATTTGTACTCCTGTAGTCATTATGTGCTGATAGCCTGATGCTCTAATCTCCAATAGTTATTTATTTCAATTATCAGGAAAATTTAATGTTTTGTGCTCATTATAGAGACATTCAAAGTACCACAAAACTCTATGCTTCAATATGCTATATTATCTATATTGCTATTTTTGTATTTTAGTGGCTATTAATGTAACTCTTTCTATGTGTACATCTTTTGACACCTGCAAAATTTACTTATTGTTTGAAGAATTGAATGTGAAATACTTGTGCCATAGTAAATATCTTTGTGCATTTGTTGAACGTTTCTTCATATCAACCTCACTGTTCTTTTTTTTTCTTAAATATTTATTTTTTGAACTTGTGAGTACCATATAGATAAAATGGTTTCCTCATGGCTATCATTTGGATTTCTTCATACCATATAGATAAAATGGTTTCTTCACTTAAAACTTAATTAAAAAACTGTCAGTATTTTGTACATGTGGAATATGAGAGTTTCCACCTCAGTAAGAGAAATACCACTACATTGGGTGGAATATGGGCCAACAATTTCAGTTAAATGAGTTGATATAAATTTATATGCTGCTTTTCATAAATCATGGGGTTTTCTCCTATTATCTGGTTGAAACATGATAATACTGGTAAATTATGCTTAATTTCTTGTTTGTGATACTAATTAAATATTTTACTTTGGCTTGCTCTTCAGGGAAAGTGCAATCAACAGACTTTTTCATAAAAAAAAAATAAAAATAAAAAATAAACACAAGGATGCACAGATTTTAATTAATTTTCAAATTATTTTGTCTCCGAGGTGGAGCTTTTTTATGCCATTTTAACATTCATTAGACTAATTACTGTTAAGTATTTTCATTTTATATCAAGGTATCATCCAATCATTATAGGAACCAGGACCAGACAGAATTCTGTGCAGTATAACTTGAATTTGGTGCACTAAGCAAACTAGCCACTCATATTTCATTGACTTATGATGTGCCGTTCATGGGGCAATAATTTCTCCTTGACCACGATTTTGGGTTCTGAATGCATATGCAACTGTTTCTTTTATTTGTTAGATTCTTGTCATATATAATAATTTTTATACTTATCAGTACCATCTAGTCAATTGGCACTGATGAATTGCTTGAATATGGTTGCTTTTGGCAGAAAGGGACCTTTTTGTTGGGTCAGATTTTCCAACAGCTTTATCTATCGTCACTTGAGAAGCAATATTAGAGTTATCACTTTTTTTTAAGTGAGACATCTATGTGCTATTTAAGGTAAGTGAGATGCTTGGTCTTTTTCTCTTGAGTTCTTTTTGCATACAAATCTTAAAAATGTAAATTCAATGGTATTGTATATATTTGAGTACTTCCGGAAGGCTGAGTACTTATGCTCATATTCTTTATTTAACTACTATTTAATAGTTATAGAGCATTGTCGGCAGTTTGGATGACTTAAATGTAACTTCAAGAGCTCAACTCCTATAACCCGCATAACCAGTTTGAGTTGGCACTTTTCTCGTGAATATTCTCAAGCAAAGGTCCTTAGTGCTCAAAGAAAAGCTGAAGCTTCACTTTATATTGTGGTGATTTTAGTCTTCCAATAGTCACTGGTGTTTTGAGTGGTTTCGGAACAGAGGAAACCATTCTGAACCAATGCATCTGTAATGATGAAGCTGGCTATGCTATCAGACAACTTTTCAGTCAGTATATTGTACAGTGGTTGAACAGGTACAGGAAGTGTTGAACTACTGAATACCTATCCCTAACTTTCTGACACACAGATGGAAGAATCTGTTGAACAGCAAAATTTTTATCCTTTTTGAGTTCACTTTCTTCATAGAACCTTTCTTTATGTTTTGCATGTTGGACACATATGCTTTAATGTCTTTTCATATTGTGCACGATCACTTTAGCAGAAGCTAAAATGGATGCTCTGTAGGTCTGAGCCCCTTTACAAATTTGCAGTTCGAAGCTTCTTTCCAGGCCAATATTGGTACAAATTAGTGCTGCCTTACAGTAGCCAATAAGTGAAACTACGATCTAATATGCCCGATTCTTTTAGTGGATGTATGGTGACATCATTTGATATTAATATATGGCAAGGTGACCCATGCAAGAAGTTGGACATTGCAACTACAGGTTAATTGTCTTTTTGGGACCCCTTTCTCCTTTTTCTTTCTTCACATTTCCCTTTGATCTGAATCTATGTTGGTGTTATACAAGCTAGCCCTGCTTTGTTCTGAGTATGTTATTTCTTTTCGTTGGAAATATGATATTAGATGTCGGTTTTTTGAAACTGGATTCATGAAATAAATTACTCAGTCATATTTTACAAAAATTAGTATTTACATCCTCTCTAGGGCTGGTGTTTATCCAGTCCCTTTTACAACCATGATTTACAATTTAATTCTGAAAATGTTTACTCTTTTCCTTAACACCCTTTCAGCCTCTGTGACACGTAAGGTACATGAGATGGCTTGTAACCTTTTAGGTAAAGGCATTTTCCCACATGCCTTAAGGGTCTCTTCTTTTATAATATAACATGTGGTGACTGTCATGAGAAGGGTATTGCCTTTTGAAATATTCTTTGTCCCGGAGCAAGTATTGCCAAAGGGTCATAAGCAGATTTTCTCTGCACAAAAACTTCCCAGTGCGGGCCAAAGTGGTCCCGCCATTCTTCCTGTGTGGTGTAATGGGGTAGATATTGCTTGACCCCAAGATGGGCGGTTTCACAGAATTCTAGAATTCTTTTGTTCCGAGTTAAGATGTGTTCTAATCCATCAGTTCCAGTTGAAGAGGGAACTGCAGAGGTAAGGAATACCACCAAGTAGAAAATATTTTCCTCCGGTATGACTACGGAAGTTCTATTGTCCCACCTGAAATAAGAATTAATAGATCATTAAGACCATAAGCTATAGGGACTTTTGGAGATAGTGACAAATATGATGTAACAGTTACTTTGATTTGTTAACTGGATAGATGAGAATGGGGCCGTTGCTTGTTTCTGTAAGGATATTGCCAAAGACCTCTTCAGCAAAAGTGTGAACTTTGCTTTTTGGTATAAGAAGATTGAGCCACGGGTGCGGAACGTCCCACAAATCTTTTGAGCGTAATTTGATCTCAGACACATGTACCCTGTCCAAGAATTCTATGTATGTAACTTCTGACATGAATAGTGTTGAGGGGATATACCTTAATTGAGACAATAAGTTCTCAACCTCCTGAATGTCAGAAAGAAATGTATGAGTGCTGTGTTAGTTATAATTATTTTCTAATCTATTTAATCAGTTTAAAGTACTAGGATGCTGGTGGGCCATTGCATGCCTCACCTCATTTATTATGTCGGTCTTGTCCAGGTTGAAGTATTTGGCCAATTCCAGGCAGAAGAGAGTTCTTCCATCTGACTTGAACTGGCTTGCTTGAGCTGGGTCTTTTGAATTAAAGGATGATCTCCAGTTGTTTAACAGACCAGTCCTGTTTATTATCACAAACCCTTCAACATAATCAAATGTATTTTCTGCGGATATTAGATGCTCCTGATCTTGGGTAAATTCTGTGAAATCTGAATACAGCACTCTAATCCATTTTACCTGTTCAAAATGGAGATTAAGTTAACAACTGTTACCTTCCACCTGGAAAGTTATATAATAACACGTTAGCCTGAATAATATATTTTTTTTACCCTTGCAGGTGCTGCTTCCAACAATATTCTTGCCCGGGTTATGATGCCAAACTGACCAAGGCCTCCAAGAACAGCATGAAATAGGTCACCGTTCTGCTCCTCTGAACAATTTACAACTTCCCCTTTTCCTGCATTCAGTTTTGGTCCATCCGTTTGTAAGCATTGATGTTATGCATGCAATAAACACATTTCTTAAATATTTGTTGATGAGATATTTCCTGGGTATCTTTCATGAGACCAAAGTCAAAGTAGCGACATGCTTAATGAGCAAGCCTGGCAACATACAATTCAGTTTCAAATTAAAAATTCAGACAAAACAAAATATAAGATACTGTTACTATAATTTTCCCATATCATTGCCATGTCTGACCTTTGACGCTGGTCCCATCTTCTGTGGTGCAATCTATCACCACAGAATGGTTTACCCTCCCCCCCGCCGCTATTTTAGTTTAACAAACCTGTAACAACTTCCAGCTGCTGGACATTGCTGATCTGGGGGCCATGCCGGAATGCCTGCCCACTGATCCCAGCATTAGACAGAGTACCACCAATAGTTAGATGTAGGTAGTCTGTCCATGATTTTGGCGCTAAACCATATTTCAAGCTTTCATGCAGGATATTTATCCACAACTCACCACCAGAGACATCCACATATGGAGAATTTCCAGTGTAAACCTGGATTTCAGGGCCACCAAGCGATTCCATGTTGATGACAATTCCTCTGTGGGCTTGTGCCTGGCCCTGGAGTGAGTGGCCATGGCCTCTAGCTGCAACTGTGAGCTCTGACTGGGGACCCATATCCCAAATATGATTAACAATAGTGGCGATGTCAGAAACTGTTTTTGGATGTAGTACTGCCATAGGGAGGAACTGATACCTGTTGCCAAAGTCTCTGGCTGCGTGGTGAACTTCGTGAAAGTTGAAATGCCCATCAAGGGGAAGTGTTTCTAATGAAGGTATGTTTGGAAAGGAAAGGTTCATTCGTACAGTTACACAGCCGACGAACAAGATCATGAAGCTTTCTATGATAAAAATCTTCATTTGTTTAAGGAAGCAAACTGGTGGATACTTCATATTTTTATGGAAGAGATGGAAGAAGCTGAAGGTTAAAGGAGTTTTAATCTTTTAGTTGTTGTTTCTTAGTGAGAAAATGGTAAATGGCAAAAAGAGAGGTGTAGAAGAGCCAAGGAAACAAAGGGTTGAGGAGGGAATTTAAAGGGGAAGGCTTGGTGGCTGAGTCAATCTATCTTCTGTTATTAGAATCCGTATGAAGACTGCCTACTTGGGTGGAAGAGTTTTAGGATTTTCTTTTAGTTCTTCTTTTTGGGCTCTTTTGTTTATAAGAGAAGCCATCACGCATATGCCAAGTTGAAGAGAAAAGTCACAAGAAAGAAAGATTTCACAAATCTTTGCACTTTTTCTAACAGTTGCAGCCACAATCCCACCTTTTCCATTCTTTAAATTTTTCTGACTTAATGGCAAATATTTCTTCCCATTTATAGTAAAAATTAATGCCTCAGCTTGAGTTCGTATTTCTCTGCATCGGATGACAGGTATTTGGTATGCCCATATTCGTGTCTTGCTCACATGAATGACGAGGAAGCTGTCCTTGGAAATCCATTGTTGTCATGGTGTTAACATCCCCGTATCTACTTGCAGATCGGATGAGAGAGACCGAGGCCCGCGCCTGATTCATGTGAGAAGAAGAGAGATGGAGCTGTGGGGTAGTGATGGGTCCATGAGGCACGTGAAATTGAAATGGTTGTGCTTTGTGGGGGGAAGTGGTATGATTGGTTTAGGTTGGGACCCTTTGGCTCACTTTGATGGGAGAAGGAAGGAGTAGGGTAAACATGGGGGTGACAACTTGTAGGAAGGTACTGAAAGTCTACCCGTCTGTTCTGCCCATCAACTCTGCTACTCCTTTGAAGCCTTAGTTCCCAGCAAATGGACAAGTTTGAATGATTCTCTTGTTTATATGGTTTTTTTTTTTTCCTACTCTTGTGCAGTGCGGTCATCCCTTTTTCAACTTTTCTTGCAACTTGTAAATTGGAAATTTGCATCTCAATGGGGAGCAGAGCATTTTCCCCCTCCCACTTCCCCCCTTTTCATGGGCATATTAATCACTACCCATCTTCTACAGTTTGATGCTTGCATTAATATACCTTCTTGAACCTGCAGAGCGTTTGCTTTGGGTCCTCGATCCCTTTTTTTTTTTTTTTTTCTTCGATTAAGAGGGAGTGGGGATTGAACTTTGGAGGGGCAAATTCTACAGCCTTCTAATTGGACTTTTCCTATTCCAACAACTGTTTGCTTTGAGTTCTTTAAATAATTTTTTCTTGGATCTGCCTCTAATTCTCTATACTAAACAAAACAGTGTCCCTTTTCAGAAAAAGAAAAAACATAACGTGTCATTAACCTGTCTCAAATGTAATGGAAAGATCCTCTATACGATAGCTGGCAGCATAATTTGTTCTATAATAGGACAATAATAGTAATATACATAGTAATAAACTAATAATAAAATGGGAAAGTGTAATATGATGTCAACTTTTCATACATTAATGGTTGATAGTCGCAGATCTTTTATACATCAACGATTAAGTTGTTTATGTGAGTATAGACGATTATGAAAGTGTATATTAATTTTGAATAAATTAAACTAAGAGAGAGATCTTATATACATCAACGAATGATAGTTGTATATGTATATGTAGACGATTATGAAAGTATATTTCAATTTTTTATTAAGGTAAATTGAGAGAGAGATAGAGAGAACAATTGCATGTTCACGCGATATATATATATCATAATTTTTTACTAAAGCAAATTGAGAGAGATAGAGAGAGACAACAGTCGTTGCGCATGCACGCATGTACGCATGGAGAAGAGAGAGATCCTTTTGGTTGCTAGAAGTAGAATCTGTTAAAGAGTGTGCGCATTGGACCGATGAAAACGACATAATTATGACATGAAGGCAAAACAACATGATAAAAACCACAATTTGGATGACTTAGATTGGTCTGATAAAAACAACATGAAGGCAAAACAACATGATAAAAAACACCATATGGTGACTTAGATTGGTCTGATACAAAGTGTCCTAATCAACACACAAATCTTAGTTAGGATTATAAAATTAAGATTGCTATAATATGTTCCCTCTTAGTGGCTAGTGTGTGGTATGTTTGCCAAGTGTGAACCCATAGTAATGTAGTCCTCTCATTTGTGGACTTGTGGTGAAAAACCTAATCCTTTATTACATGCTTTCTGGAAGGAGACCGATCCACTAATACAGAAATCAACTAAAGACTTGTATTCCTCGAGCATTTACAATGTGGGAGAGCACCCCACATACCTTATTCTGAGGACCCATTGTGGGCCTTTCTTGTCCATCCGATGCATGTGTTGTACACTTGTGTCACAGTAAGGATCCAATGGGCGGCCAGAGAGGGTCCCCTTGCACTTTCCATGGTCATATCATGTCAAAATTCACGGTTGACAACTTACAGAATTACTATAAAAATACAATTACAATATTATTTTGTGAAAGTACGTATCAGAAATTTTAAACCAACTACTTGTTTTTTTGAATATTTAAAGTTGTGAGACCTTTATAAGTAACATATTTATATACAACACTCTAGAGCTAATTGATTAATAAGATTATACAGTGCTAGACTAAACTAATAATTTGCTAGTAGTAATACTAGATTATCACATTTAGTGAATTACATTATATAGCATGTGATCGAGATTCACTAGCTTGTTACATCAATTAGTAGAGTGAGCTGATAATCAGCAAGTCATATGCCACACATGATGCAGTTTATTCATGTGGTCCAAAAATATAGCTACCGTTGGCATTATTGTTAGATTAGCCTTTCATCATGTGCTCCTTTTTGTGTGCAAGATATTTTTTCTAAATTAACTAAATTCAAATAACTTTGTAGCAAATTATTTAAATTAACTAAATTAACTAAAAAGAAAATAGGATTAAATACCAAATGACCATAATTTTTTAGCAAAACAGTAAATTAGTGTAGGTACTAATTTGGAATAAGACATTTTAGGTTAGGCTAAAAATTTGTTTGAAACGTAAATTTATTGCCATCGATCGCTTGGGGAAATTGCAGAGCGCTTAGTAATCTTAATTCCGTTGGTTTTTTTTTTTTGGTTGGGTATGTATATAGCTATGACCGTATGAAGTTCATAAAGATTCAGAGTTTATAAGGTTTAAGATTTTGATTTAAGTTTAGGAGATGAAATTTTGCAACTAAAAAACTAAATGTTAAAGCTTAAGCCTTAAACCATAATATAAACACTAAAAAATAACAAATGAACTAAACTGTAACTGTGATTCAGTAAAAAATTTGTGATTGTTACAGTCACAGTTGAGTTTGTAAATACAAAAAATATATACATATTATTTGGGCGATGCTTGACGAAACTATCGAGTGTTTGGTATAACATGCATTTTTTAAAGTTGATAATTAAATTAAAATTTATTATCTAAAGTAAAATAACATAAAATTTTAATAGTTGAAATAAAAAAATTGAAATTTAGAATAAAGGTTTAAATAAAAGTTAAAAACGAGGTGATTTTAGATATAATTATAAGATCAGTGCTAAAAAAATGAGTAGAAGATTAAACTCCAATGATTAATTACACCACGAGTGACATCGGAAGCACAAAGCCGAAGCATTGGATTGGCTAGTCGGAAAATAAGAATCCTCAAATCATAGTGTGGCAAGTGGGTGATGAGCCCACTAGGCCGAAGGAGATAGGTGGGAATATATGCCACGTACGTTAGGCTTTGTAGCCGTCCTCATCATCATGCATGCCATTGAAGTTGAAAGAAAGAAAATTAATGTTCTTAGAGGGCCGGATAGGACAAAATATTCAATCGATGTGGGACGTTCGATCGATCAAACCCCATGAAATTATAAATAATTATTCTTATCATGTTCCCTAACCCACTTTTATTCCACTCTAATCAATGTCTTCTTGTCCCTTCCAAACCCTAATCTAAAAATTTAACAATAATAATAATAATAATCTAAAACCTAAAATCTCTGTTTATTATTTTGTCGTGATTATATGTCTTCTTTGTTATCAAATTACTAACTTCCATGGGGGTAAAAGTGAAAAGGCTTTTGTATATGTATCTCTCAATCGCTCATGCACACGTAAAAAGATAAGGGGGAAAAGTGAAGGTAGAAAATTATAAGTTGAAAGGTGATGTTTCCTATACATGATTAAAATGTAGGTGAAAAAATAAGCATATATCATCACTTTGTATAGATATTGTGATTATAACCAAAACCACGCCATTTTAGGGTTTATAAGTAAGCATTTAGGATTTACATTTAAAAAATAATTAAATGGGGACCTGAAACCACGTACCTTTTTTTTTTTTGGCCAAGAAACCACGTACTTTGACCGAAGTACAATACCAATATAGAATAAATTAGCAGAGATGATTTGAACTCGGGAATAAATAAATAAAGGTTTGAATATAGCTAGCATTGTTTAAGGCAATATCCAAAGAAATATGATCATCGCTTGCATATATATTTTTTTAATTTATATATATACTGATATTGTGCTAATCTAAATTAACTAGGTTTCAATGTTTAGGGTTAAGAGTTTTAGATATAGTTATATAGAGTTTAGTATATTGGAAAGATATTTAAAAAGATGCTTAATTGAAACGTTGTGGTTTCGATATAACTACAATATTAGCATAAATATATAAGTTAATGATGTGAACTAGGATATAGGTACCAACTATAGCTATATTTTGACTTAGTGGTATTAATTTCTTCAACATTGAAGATATTTAAGTTAGAATCCTTCCTCCTCAAATGAAAACAAAACAAAAAAAAAAAAAAAAAAAAAAAACCAAGGTTAATTTATCGTGGGCTAAAAGGCCAAAAACTGCATACAAATGCAGTACTTGGATCTGCTTTAGGTTTCAAAATACAACTTAAATGGTTTATCAAATGAATTTCCATTATGAAAAATGACAACCATGCATTATGGATGATTTCAAATATTGAAAGTGATCAAGTGTTTACCATATCGGTTACTAAATGAACGAATTAGGTATTGATTCGTATTGTTAATTAGAAGAGATTTATCAAGCATGAATTCCCCTCTCTTAAATTACAGAAAAAGAAACTAATCCACATTTAGTAAATAATGTGTCAGTATGTACACATCTGACATCTCATTATTAATTATTTATTAAAAATAAATATAAGAATAAATCTGGACTTTTATAAATAAAAAACTATCACATCATTTAGTAAATAATTAATTAATTAAGAGAAAATTTTAATAACACCCCCTAAACTGTAAGAAATATTTTACTTTGCCTACTGAAGAAATAATTTGATTTTCACACTTCTCAAACTTTAAATAATTCAATTTATAATGTACCTCATACCAATTCTGTCAAAATTTATGTTATTGTTTAGTATATTTCACACATTGTGGCTTACTTTTTTGGGGTTTTTTTTATCTCTTGGAACACGGGACTTAATTTTTAGAGATTTTTTATTTAATCATGTGCACATCACGTATTCCATTATATATAACATAAGAATTTAACGGTATACATTATAACTTTTTTAAAATTTAAGAGGTGTGAAAGTTAAATTATCTGAAGGTAAAGTGGAATATGATCTAAAATTAATGGGCATTGTTAAACTTTTCCCAATAATTAATAAGAAAAATTTAACGTGTACGGTGTACGTGTAACAATACTTTAATTAATTTTATATCTCTTGCAAGAAAGACATGCACTAGAGTACTACCCACAGACAGTAAAACGGGGAAGCTGTCTGTGTTAACAATTTTTTTATTTTTTTTATTTTTTTATATCATGTAGTGAGTTTTCATTTATGTCATCTTTCCCATATTTTTAATGTATAAATCCCCTAGTCATTTTGAAAAAAGTCCATTTTAGCAAGCACTTTTGTGTTGTTGAAGGGTCGACCATGAATTCATTGAATTGTACCTCTGCGTAATTTTAGTTTCTCACTTGTAGCTAGCCAAAAGCTTCATCATTTGTGTTACTTGGGAGAAGTCATCGATCAATAGGCTTTTAATTTGTTTATTTTTCTTTGTTAGATATCGCTTTCCCTTTCCTAACGGAAGTTGTAGCAAGGAGTTGAAGCACATTCACTTTCAATAAAAACTTTTTAAAGTTAAGAAAAAGAAAGTGAGTTGCAGCTGTAATGTTTAAGGAAAAAGAATGACTTACCTGCAAACGTAGGTATGCCACCTATTATCCCCTCCCCCCTTCTCTCTCTATCTCTCTCATTCTCTTTCTCTCTCTCTTTTTCTTTTTAATTGGGATAACACATGTCCCTATAACATGGACAAGTAAGTTATTCTCCTTAAAATATTTTTTTTTTTAAGGCAAATTTTCGTACTCCTATTTTCTCTGGTTGCACTTCTTATGTTTTAATTTTTTTATAATTTTTTTATTCTTTGTGTTTCTAGATCTATCTTTTAATTATATACAGCTTTTGACTTTCAAAATATATGAATTTCCTTACTTCTTTTCTCTTTTGACACGTTTTAACTTCTTTTCTATTCCCCAAATTTTTACAAACCCTTTTCCTTCATGCTGTCTTCTAGATTGCCTTTTACGTACGCACTTGTTTTCTAATAAGGGAGGCACAAATTTTAAATACAAAGGAGTACAACTGTTTTACATTTGAATAAGGGATGCCTTGCTTAATTGGCATATATTCATAAATTTGTGAAAATATTATATTTATCAGAAAGTTCGTGGTTAAATGTTCATTACCCAAAAACTGACATGCATGTAATCAACGCTATATATTGCAAAGAGAAGTGCAATATACAGTTACGTACGGGAAATCACTTGCGAATAAAATATTTTGAAAATAAAAAAGGTAGATTTGAAAATACAAATAATAAATATATAAAAAACATTAGAAAAGTCATTAGAAACGTGAGGTTGTACGTGTTCGACTCTGCCATCTCCATCTTGTTTGTTTATTTTTTGGGATGTTAAGAGTCAAGACGAGTGGCCGTCCAGCTTCATCCTCTTGTCACCTTGGTGTTTGTGCATGTGTCAGTCTTTTATGAAAGAAACTTGGTATTGTGATATTACACATGTCTACAGATTGTTTTATTTGGTTGGTAACTGATGGATTGGCTTCATTTTGAGATTTCTCTTGAGTTGGGTTTGTCTATTCAAGCTGTGATCAGATTCTAAGGATGATCTTACTGTGTTTTACTGTTTGTCCTTACCAAAAAATATAAAGGTTTTGATACTTTAAATTCAAAATGACACCGACTGGAACATAAACATAATATCAACACATATTAATGCAAAAGCAGAGGGACCATACACGTGTCTAGCTTGCTGCCCAAATGTAGATGGAATCTAGAAAACGATACAGCAAAGAATGAAACACATGCAAAATATAATGAACTATCAACATAATTGCCAAACCCTTAAAAAAAAAATAAAAAATAAAAAATAAAAAAAAAGGGAAAAATGGATGTGAGCCCCTAGCTAGTATACATAGAGTGATTGAGTGATATATCTTTTCGATCTCCTGCCATGTGCTCATCGACCAGTACTTTTTATCTGATGCTAACGGCTACCATTAAGTCAATGTATAGCTAGGTTATGAATTCATTGATATCCTCTAGAGATCTTCTGCTCCATCACATAATGTAGCTTCATGTTCCGTCCATTTTTCATGAAAACTGCATAGCATTATATACACAGTCAAAAAGTACATACATGGATTGGTTAAATTTGCATGGGATTTATAGGAGACTTTTATTTAGGTTTTTTAATTTTATAATTTATTGACTAAAATTTTATAGTTTTTAAAATTCTAACTAAAATCCAATAATATTGTAACCATTTTATGTTACATAATATTGGTATATTAGTTTATATTTTTTTCACACATACCAGGCACCGAGCACTTGGCGGCCATTTTCGAGTGTTTGAAAGTACATTTTTACTTTTTCTTCAAGCCCTGGTTTGTCGGCTTTATATTAAGTTTTAACTATGAAATTTTAACATTCAGCTTTTACAAACCTCATTCTATATCATAGGAAGGTATGAACTTGTACTCTATACCTTCAAAAAATAAAAAAATAATGACATATTTATTTGAAAAAGCAAGGATCAAAGGGCTTTATTTTAAAAAAAAATTAATGAAGGCTTTATTTAGAAAAAAAAAAGTTATAAGTTTTTTTTCCAATATTAAAAGGACTAAACTCTAATTTTTCCTTAATTATTTAGAGATTTGGAGCTTGTTTGAATGGACAAGACTGGAATTATATAGATAGCCACACTACGTAGGTCGTAGCATTGTTAAAGCTAGGGTTTTCCAAAAGAACTAATAGTGATATTTTTATTGAACACCTTGGAGCCTCTCTCAATATTGTCTTGACAACCCCAATTAAATTATCAAATTTGGTTAATTAATTACGATCGAACTATACATGATATTTTGATGTGCTTATGTAAAATGACGTTGTTTTTGGTTAAAAGAGTTAATATTTATATTTATATTAAAAAATAATTATATAGAAGTCTAAAACGATTTAATTTTAAATATAAGGGCAAGATCAGTTGTCTACTAAACTCATTGATTGTGTACTCAAATGTATTCATTGATTTGAAAATGAAAAGTATTTTTAAATGTAACTCTTTTCTTAACTTTGTTTTTTCTCAACTCTCTCACATGAAATGAGATCCATGATATTATAGGCTTGACGCACTCCATGTGAAAGAGAGTTTGGAGAAAAGAAAAAAAACCCAATTGGTGGAGTTGGGTTTTGTAGCATCATCCTTTCGGAAAAATATAAATTGAATGTAATTTTCCTATTATCCTTTCCATTTTTTTGTTTCTATAACAAAGTGGATGGATATTTGCGTTTAGAATTATATATACCTTTCACATGTTGCGTAAGAGAGCTTAAATACTAGCTGATTAGTAAGTAAATAAGAAGCACCTAATCACCTTTTTGGATTCACTCCTGGATATAATTTTATAATCTAAATCATACATTAGGTCCTCACTTCAGAGTTCATTTTCAAAAAAAACTAAATCCAAAATCATAATTATTATTACAATTATTTCAATATTTTATAATAATATTGTATTTATCTATTTATTTGATCACAGTTAGATAATCAAATGATTTCTAATTTAGTTGATTTTTTATAAAAATGACATTTGAAGTATGACCTAAAAAATGAACTATTCAGATTATAAAATTACATCACGTAATTGACTAAAATGGTGGCTAGTTTCTAAGAGAGGAGAGATTCTCTCTAATATTATGCAGAAAATTACCGCTAAATTAATAGCTAATTAGTATTTGAACGCTCTGGTATATATATAATTTTTTTATTCTTTGTAATTTAATTAGCACTGTCACTTGAAGTTGCAGCTCATGCAACTTAAATGCTAACTTTTTCAATATTTGACTAAACTCAAGGCGTGCGATTTGAACAGTATTTAGACCTCTGAAAAAAAAAAAAAAACAAAAAAAAACCAGAAGCAATCCCGCCAAATTGATTTTTACCTGACTTCAGCACCCACTAAGGAAAAGTGGGGCCTAATTCAACACTTAAGCGCAGTTCAAACTTTGAACGTCATTTTCTAAAAGCAATAATATAAGATGGAAGACTCCCACAAGTCTCAACTGGAAGACAACAAGACTGCATTGTAGCCTAAGAAATTGAGTGGCAGGAGGAGTCATGTCAATGACTCATGCTCCTTTAATTTCAATTCCATAAATTGTTGGATTTAAATTTTATTAGTTTTAGGATAATATTAAGGGCAATTTTGGAATAGAAAATGCAAATATGGCAATTGGACAATATTTTTGGAAAATAAAAAATAAAACCTAGAAAATTAAAGGAAATATTATGTCCAATAAAGTAATGATACATAAGATAAGAAAGAAAAGTTGAAATTCCTAGCATTATTGCTATAAAATGGACTAAATTGTGAATAACAAAAGACAAAATTGACATTTTCACTATTAATTCTTCATATTTAACATGCATAAATATATAAACATAAAAGTATATATTTACCATCATTTTTGAAAAATGTTAATTAACTAGTGACTTTAAATTTAGTTGTCATTATGATTAGAAATAGAGGAAAAGTGCATGTCTTTGGTAAATTCATTAAGACAATACAATTAATTATATTTGAAGCTAGCTAGTTACTTAAAGAAATTAATTAAAGTTGTTGATCTTTTTCTTGAAAGTTGGTGATAAAAAAGGGATTTGGATTCTGTACTAATCCCTTGGGTGCTAATATCATATTAATCAATTAAAATTATGTAGTTAATTTTATAGTATAGTCTAATGATCAGAACTATTCATTTTTTATATCATCTTTTAAAGGTCATCACTACAAAAATTTAACCAAATCAGAAATCGTTTAGTTATGTAACTGTTATAAAATAAAAATACGACTTTGGTAACAGTTAGACTCACTGTTTGTTTATTTAATAACAGTTACATAATCAAACGACTTCTGATTTGGTTGATTTTTTGTAGAGACGATCTTTAAATGATGATCTAAAAAATGAACAGTTCTGATCATGAGACTACATAGTAAAATGACAATTTTAATTGATTAGTATGAGATTAGCACACAAAGGATTAGCAGATGATCATCTAGTATTTGTGTTATACTTGTGCATTAATTTGTACAATAAATTTTACTCTATATATATATAGTAGTAAAGTTTTGGTAACAGAGGACTCCCTTTTTAAAAGTCATCACTCTCTATATGATTATTTAAATACATGACTTACCATTACCATGTGTTTCACACTAAGTAAATATAGGCTTAATTTCACTTTTGGTCCCTATAGTTTGAGTTAGGTTCCACTTTGGTCCTTTTAGTTTCAATTGTTATGATTTTGGTCTGTAGTTTACAAATCGTTGCAATTCAAGGACACATTAATATTTTTGTCAATTAATTCGTTAAATTAGTCATTAATTGACTCATTAACGGTATGTAAAACACATGATCAAAATTGAAATGGTTTGTAAAGTACATGATCAAAAACACAACAAATTAATTTGACATTTGATGAACGAAAATGCTAAAATGTTCTTGAATTGCAACAATTTATAAACTACGAGACTAAAATCATAACAATTAAAACCAAAAGGACCAAAGTGAAACTTAGCTCAAATTACAGGGACCAAAAGTGAACTTTGGCCTTAAATATATTACTGTTGAGGAACGTAAAGTCTCATGATCAACGCGATATGAGGAAATTGATTCTTGGCTTGTGTATAATCACTCCATTGATTTCCTTCCTTTCTTGTAGGAGTGTATTCTAGGAAATAGCTTGTATAGGCCTAGCTTTCAAGATCTAATTAATTGATCTATTGCATGATTTACATGGTATCAGAGCAACATGGCTCTTGATAACCAAAACTCTTGCCATCAAGAAACCCTAGCCGCAATCCCTCTTCTCGTTGACGTTTATAGCGATCGAAGACACCAAGAAATTCGAGTCCTCAGCCAAGCCTGAGGCAACCAAATACGATGATCCCATTGATCCTCTTTATCTCCACCATTTTTATCAACCTGGAGCTATCCTAGTCACTCAACAACTGAATGAAGAAAACTACTCCACTTGAAGCCGCGCTATGTCCATGGCCCTTAGTGCCAAGAATAAAGAAGGCTTCATCGATGGGACCATAAAGAGGCCACTGAACGCTTCTCCCACAAAACTTCAACAATGGACCCGCTGCAACAACCTTGTCAAGTCCTGGCTCCTTAACTCGATTTCACATGAAATTGGTGCCAGTGTAATCTGCAATGATGTTGCCTACGAGATTTGGAATGATCAGAAGGAACGTTTATCTCATGTGAACAACGTTCACCTCTTCCACATCAATTGAACAAGAGATGCATGGTTGTGTCCAGGGCAATATGAACATTGGTGCTTATTATACCAGGTTGAAAGGTCGCTGGGATGAGCGAGACACACTATGTTCCCTTCCAACTTGTGCATGTGGGGCTATCAAGGAGCTAGGTATTTCAATTCCAGCAGATCCAAAAGACCACGAATTTTTCATGGGTCTCAATGACGCCTATGCCGCGATTCGAGGACAAATCATGCTCATATCCTCTTCATGTCGTCAACAAAGCCTACTCACTCATCATTTAAGATGAGAAGATGAGAGCAGTCTCAAAACATGCCCATGGAAAAGTATCAGTTGCCGACACTGCATCCTTTTCCATCAGGGACAACACACGCAATTACAGTAGGAATTGTAGGAAATCCTAGTGGACTAATGATTGATAAATCTGGATACAACTAGGAAACTAAGCTTGCAGTTCAAGATAAAGGGCTATATTAGATTAATCCGGTTGTCCTTAATGATTTATGATTCAATCATAACAAGGACTAAGGGCCTGGAAGGTAGGGTGTTAGAATCCTATATGGACATGAATAAGGATTTCCTATACTACAGCTGTGTTGGTTTAGGATTGAGTAGTTCCTTTATGGGAGGACACCAATTAGATCATCACATATATATAGGAGTAAGTCCCTGCTCTCACAGTATCGTTTTTGCTTAAAGAACTCAGTCCCATATTGAGCTGCTATAAGGAATTCTGTTGAGAGGAGAAGGTTTACTCGATGGCATCAGGTAGGTGTTCTATACTCTTGTATGATTAATCTATTCTAGGCTACAGATGTATTTCTTCATGTTTGTGAATATAGTTTAACATGTGGTATCAGAGCTTTTCACACACGTCTAGAAATCATCTTGTTGATTCGTGATTAATCAAATATGCAAATACATGAGGAATTACTTGGCTGCTGCGATGAAACACTTACTTTGTAATATATTTGCATGTACTGTGTATGAGTTATAAATCAATTGAAATCTTTGATTAAGTATTGTCTTGATTGATCTGTATGCCAGTATGTATTTAGAATCATTTGTTTTAGAAAAGTCTTTATATCTCTTTGATCTTCAAGATAGATATAAATTTTTATGTACTGCTGCCATAACTAAATATATATCTGTGCTTGCAAACTGTGAGAATTAAAATTCGATTCTGGGAATTTACTTACATTACTTTAATGCTTATATGTTTGCTATGCTGTATATATGTGTGATCAGATATAATTCATTCCTTTGTTAATTTACGTTACCTATTGAATTACATATACTAGTTTCACAATACTGTCATCAAAGGATCATATCTTAAGTCTGAACTAGATCACAGGATGAGTCTAGAAAATTTGATAACCTGTATTACCAAAGTAATAATCTTATTAAAGTTTTCTGGACTAAAGAAAAGGATCAAACAAATTGTGATTCATTCTAGATTAAGTAAGTGGTTCTCCCAAAGGAGGTTTAAACTCTTACTTATTCTCGGATAGAATTAGCATATCACAGTCTTGACAAACATGTATTCTCTTTATAAAGTCTTTTGCTACTGCCCAAAGGTGTAGAAAATTTTATGATATCGGTGAGTATATGTTTTTCTGTTGTGCAAATTGATTTGTTTCTCTGTTTTTTTGCTCATATGTTCTCACGCCCAGGTATGTGACAATCGAAAACTTTTGTTCTTCAATTCTAGTTTTGTTTTCCGATTTTTAGAGGCATACAAGGGGTGCCAATAGGTTTTAATTCTGCAAAAGCATGCTGCCCTTTGTGTGTTTTGCTGATATGGATTAATTGATTGTATTTATATATACTGGTTGCAAACTGTGAACATAAAATTTTCGATTCTGGGAATTCTTTTAAGCTGATTTAATGTTTCTATGTTTGCAATACTCATGAATTCTGGTTGTATATGATATATTATTGCTGCAATGATTGATTCTTGTTTGCTTATATGGTTGCCGGATCATATATACTGCCTTTTAATTATGTTCTTGAGTTTTTTTATCAAACTGTGAAATGAGTTTTCCATTAGAAAACATCTTAAATTGTACTTCACAGATAATATAAACTTAAGGAGTTATCTTGATCACAGAACAAGAGTCTAGGAAGCTTAATAATTTGTGTTGCCAAAGCAATGACTTTATTAAAACTTTCTAGACTAAAGAACAAGATCAAATTGTGATTCATTCTTGATTAAGTAAATGGTTCTCCCAAAGGAGGTTTAAACTTTTACTTGATTTTGAATAGAGTTAGCATATTACAGTCTAGACAAAACATGTATTTTCTTTATAAATCTTTGCTACTGCCTAAAGGTGTTGAAAGTTTTATGATGCTAGATATGTTTTGTTGAAACTGGTTATATGGTTTTATCACTTTGTGTTCTCTGCCCAAAGGTGAGACTCAATGACAGACTTAAAGAGAATATGGGGTGAATTTTACTTGAATTTTGTTTTGATTTTTTCAAAACTATTCTTGTTTTAAACTAAAGATTTCAAAAAACTAAGACAAAACTACATTCTTTTCTACAACATCTTCCCTTAACTTTGCCAACATAGAACCAATTTTAAAAGGTGGAAATAAGACCTAGAAATCTATCTAGGCCTAGCTGGGATGGTTTTACCCTTAAGAGAGGATTTCTAGCAAAAGATTTGGGGCTTTAACTTGTCTTGATTGGCTTAAGATTAGTAAATTACGGCAAAGGTGTGACAATTGTCCTGTGATATCATGTGCACTTTTGTGCAAATTTTGTTTGAGCTAGTTATATTTCTTGTCCAAAGATGTGATGTAACAACGCATGAATGAAGTTTTAGTTTCAAGAAAAATTTTCAGTCAAATTTGTTCTTGTCTTTTTCTTTATTAGTTTTGCACTATCGTCTTATATTATACTGTTTGATTTATATAAATTATATTTTGGTTCTAAGTATTCTGACCACATAATGCATCAGATTAATTTAATGGATCAGATTTTTCAGTGCAAATAAAATCTATATTAGTGAATTGGAAACCAAGATATTATGGCTATTTTGGTTTCGGCAGATTTATTTATATTTATCTAATGCCATCTAGCAGATTAGTTTGTCTATATATATAATTTGATAGATCATTGTGGTGTATAATATGTATGCGATTTGTTATATATTTTTTGGCTGTCATATATCATTCTTTGTGTCCAGTGGTTATGCATAAGGAATTGTTGGGACTGATAAGCACAATTGAAGCTATTCTCGCATATTGATTGGTGTGCTTATATTTTATTTTGAGTCCTGAACTATTTGCTATGAATTATGCTTCCATTGAGTTAGGATCCTTATTTGGTTGTTTGGTACTTTGTTTATTCTTGTACCTATAAGGAATTTGGAATACATGTACAGTATACATTAAAGAGATTACCTAGATACATTGGTGTTATAAAGATACTTTTATTAGATCAAGAATGTTAAGGCTTATATTATTGCATATTGTTTGTTTAATCATCAAACACCATTCTTCAAGGGTCCTGAAAATGATGCATGAAGTGAATCTTATTTTTGCATATATAATATATGACCACTACTTGGTGTTAATGTGTGTTTTTAATTTTGGGAAATCTAGTATGTTTCATAGCTTAATTGAAACTTAAATGATTAGCCTAATACTTGTTCTTTTAGGTTAATTTTGGCTTTTTAATTATGAATCTTTTGACAATGTTAATTTTCTTTTCGTAAAGAATTTATCCAGTTTTTTCTGCTAATAAAATTAAAGTTCTTTAGGTCTAGCAGAATAGTGGGAGTTATTTTTTTCGTTTATCATGTAAGGTTTTCATCTTAAATAAACTAAGTAAGTCAAATAACTCATGTTTTGCATTAAGTCTTTTTTTTTTTTTTTATGGATTTAATCAATGCGCGCTTAAGATTTTTTTTTTTCTGGTTTTGGGCTGATATTATTATCGATCGTATAATTGATGATAGTCCAAGTGGGAGAAATGTAAGAACATATATGGACTTATCACCAATTACTAAAGACTAAACATAATAATATATGAAACCCTGCAGAATAAGTAAATTGATTAATTTCAAGGAGACCTAGTAAATCTAGGTTACTAGATTCTGCTATGAATAAAGATTTCTTATACCTCATTATCTTGTGCAATATTAGTTTGTTTTTATTTATGGATATTATAGCTCATAAAGTTTTCTGAGCATATAGCCTAAAGTTTGGATTTTACATACCAAATATTTATGTGCGAATAAGGTATTATACTGCGTATTTATGATATATCTATGTTTTATTCTAGAGTGGCCACATCATCTAGGATTATAAGGAGATTAAAATTTGCAATTAGTCATCTGATTGGTAACTTTTCCCCACAGGGAGGTTATTAGATAGTAGATTAATTGGAATGAGATAATAAATTAAATTCTTTTATGCCAAACAGGAATAGATTTATCATGAAATTCTTTTGAATGTATTAGTCTCTTTGTAAAGTTAATTCCTTGACAAATTATTAATGTATTGTAATCTTTACCCACAAAAAGTTTACAATAATTTATGCACAAGTTACTGATTTCCTTAAAAGAAATAATTGTTTTTTGGAAATACATATAGGTCATGTTCTATAAGTTTAGTTTTGCTGTTATTTAGACGTGAAGTCATTTTGTGGAGACATATTGTAATTTTTTAATTTATTGTTTTCATATTTATAGGTGTACATTAAGTACATGGCTACCATATGTATTATATTGAGCATGCTATTGATTGTTAAATACTGAACCTTTTTGGTTAAAGGGAGAGTGAACCAAAATAGAAAGAGAAGCATAACCTTACTCACTACAGTGTACTTACTCAGAGCTCGGGTAAGGAAAGAAATTTATTTAAATTCTTGTTGTTACTATTTTAGATAATGTCACCTTCCAGATTGAGGTTTTGCTCTAATTTGCTGTCTCTTGTGACTTGGGTTTATCCATGCTTTGATTTGAGAAATAATGACTTACTTGATTGGTATAGGACACTTGAATTGGTAAGAACTAAATTATTTGTTAAATTGTAAAGAGCTATACTCTCATCTGTAAAATAGTGCATGAGGAAGAATAGCAAATTGAAATAAAGCATGAGCACGAACAGTGTGGAGTAATAATAATGAATCCTTTTATTCATTATGTGATTGATACCTTACTTATCTAATTTTTGGCTTAGAGACAAAGTTAGGGATGGTGAAATCCATGTAGTCAACATTGACACACAACATGCTAACTGACTTTTTCACCAAGACTATGCCTATTGGATTTTTCAAAGAACATGTTACCAGAATGGGTGTTTTGGAGTCTTTTGATGTCGTAGACTAGTGGGAGTTTATAGTTTGGTTTCCAAAATTTTATTTTGATTTCAAGTTTAGCTATGAACTGTTTTAGTTACTGACTTTTGCAGATATGGTGTTTAATGCTTTTCAGTTGAGATATCATTTTGTCAGTATTATCGTTCGTTATATGAAGTTCATATTATTTGGTTGATATTCCAGTTTATTGAATTACAGATAAGGAATAAGTTTTATTTGAAGAAGATTCTATTTTGAATCAGTAAAGTGGACTGATGTGCTTCTAGTTTTGAATCATTTTTTAAAGTCTGCACATTGTTTAAATGTTCATACAGATGACTGATATAGTTGTTTGATTTGCATTGGTGGTCATGGAATGCTTGCCTTTTCTGCATTGCAAGATTTTTCTATGGTCCCATGTAATTCGACAATTGCTCAAGTCGTGTTACAGGTTCTAATCTGGTATAGCTTATATGTGATCACTAAGGCTGTGCTTGTTCTGTTATACTGATGTTCTAGTTGTTCATTGATAATTAGTCCAAGTGGGAGAATGTAAGAAATCCTAGTGGACTAATGATTGATAAATCTGGATACAACTAGGAAACTAAGCTTGCAGTTCAAGATAAAGGGCTATATTAGATTAATCCGGTTGTCCTTAATGATTTATGATTCAATCATAACAAGGACTAAGGGCCTGGAAGGTAGGGTGTTAGAATCCTATATGGACATGAATAAGGATTTCCTATACTACAGCTGTGTTGGTTTAGGATTGAGTAGTTCCTTTATGGGAGGACACCAATCAGATCATCACATATATATAGGAGTAAGTCCCTGCTCTCATAGTATCGTTTTTGCTTAAAGAACTCAGTCCCATATTGAGCTGCTATAAGGAATTTTGCTGAGAGGAGAAGGTTTACTCGATGGCATCAGGTAGGTGTTCTATACTCTTGTATGATTAATTTATTCTAGGCTACAGATGTATTTCTTCATGTTTGTGAATATAGTTTAACAAGAATTTCTCACTAAAAAATCCTAACCTCAAGTGTGATCTTTGTGATGCAATATGACACACCTCAAAGACATGTCGAGCACATATTAAGTGTGATTATTGTGGCTGGAAAGGCCATACCATTTATCTATGCCACAAGCTGAAGATGGCAAATCTTCACAATGATCGGCTGACCATTAGGAAGCAGGGGATCCACTTCCAAGGTTATCATGTTTATGCAAATCCAACAAATTCAACAGTGCCTCCTCCATCATACAATCTTACTGCAGAGCAATATCAAAACCTTCTTGCTCTCCTTGACAAAAACAAGTCTAGTCCCATTGTGAATCATGTTAATTAGTACTACATCCACAATGAATGGTCTCTCAGGTAATGCTCTATGTGCTTCTTCTTTTAGTGAGGGAACAAGTTGGATCTTTGACACTGGAGCCACAGATCACATGGTTTGCTCACCTAGTTTGATGAACACAAGCATTCCAGTTGCTAATCGACAAGTGCATCTGCCCAATCACGCACTTGCTGATGTAATGCACATTGGCACCATTCGTTTCTCAGATTTGCTGAAGGTGTATAGAAGCACGAGTTGGATGCAAATATGTCTATAAAGTTCTAGTTGCTGGGTCTTCCTCATGATTAACCATCTGGCGATCATTATTATTATTGTTCACATTATTTTCATTGTTATCAGCCATTGTGTCATATTTAATTTCAGATGATGATGAACTAGAAGAATTAAAAATATTGTCAAACAATGTTTCAGATTAAGGTTTTTTTATCAAATTAATCTTCCTAATTTATCTCTATACCACATATGATTCTAGAACAAAATAAAAAAGAATAAAAAAAAACCAAACAAACAAATTACAACAACAACAACAACAAAATGACTAGAAAAAGAAGGAAAATAAAATATAAAAAATAAAAGGCTTTATTACACTTTATTTACCTGAACTTGGGGGTCAATCTCACTTTACCACCTTAAAAAATAATTGTGTGTTGTAAAATATGTAGAGATTAGGGTTTGTGGAAAAGAGGAGGCAGAGAGAAAAATATCAGTTGTCATCTTATTCATCTTATAAATATCCTTATATAGAGGTAGGGTTTACTAGGTTTAGAATATTTAATAGTATGCCCCTACAACTAATTACAGGAATAGCCATATATAACAATATATTTACAACACTCCCCCTTGGATATTCCATGTCATTAGTGTTGTCTCTGCTATGCGCTTTTAAGTTGCCTCGTTAAAACCTTGCCAAGTAATAAAAACCCTGTGGGAACAAAAACAACCTTGGTCGAAGGAAAAAGAGTGTCGCATCAGAACCTCGAAAGTAGGTGAAGTCATATCTTCTGAATCATAAGCAGATAGTATGTCTATGGGAGCAGGGTGCATTAGAGTTGCTACACCAAAACCTTGCCCGGTAAACCCAATGGGAAAAACCCGTGGTCGAAGGGAAAAGATGAGCAAATGCATATATATCAGATCAACACATCTTCAAGATGTAGTATAAGTAGGGTGACCATGTCAAGATGTGCCTCATTAAAACCTTGCCAGGTAACAAAACCCAGTGGGACAAAATAACCCTGGACGAAGGACAAAAGAGTACACGATAGTCAAGCGAGTATGCTTCGGGATACTCCCCCTGATGTCGACTCCCCCTGAAGACTACATACTAGGTAAATCAGCCAATCTACGCAAACCAATACCTCGAACATGCATCAAGAACGTGGACTTTGGCAGTGACTTGGTGAAGAGATCTGCATGGTTGTCTTGAGATCGGATCTGCTTGACTTCAATCATCTGATGCTCTTGTTGCTGTTGATCGAAGAAGAACTTCGGTACAATATGCTTGGTGTTGTCTCCGTTGATGAAATCTGTCTTCATCTGCTGGATGCAAGCGGCATTATCCTCATAGATAATCGTTGGTTCATCAGTGGTGGAATTCTGCCCACACGTAGTTCGAACATGCTTGGAAACTGCTCGTAGCGATATACATTCACAAACTGCTTCGTGAAGGGCAAGAATCTCAGCATGATTCGAAGAGGTAGCAACAAGGGTCTGTTTCGTAGACCTCCAAGATATTGCTGTATTCCCAATGGTAAAGACATAACCAGTTTGAGAACGCGCCTTATGCGGGTCTGATAGATACCCTGCGTCAGCATATCCAAAAGGCGGGCATCATTCCAAGGATCGAGGGGGTTCGATCCATTCCTTGATGCGTAGCTAGGGATAGAATAAGCCCATATCCGTCGTACCTCTAAGGTAGCGGAAAAAGTCTTTTATGCCATTCCAGTGGCGGCGTGTTGGCGCAGAGCTATATCTAGCTAACAAGTTCACAGCGAATGAGATGTCCGGTCTAGTACATTGAGCCAAGTACAATAATGCGCATATTGTACTTAGATATGGGACTTCTGGTGCCAATATCTCTTGTTATCATCTGCGGGGACGAAACGGATCCTTCTTACGATCTAGACTACGGACGATCATGGGCGTGCTAGAAGGCTTCGCTTTATCCTCATTAAAGCGCCTTAACATCTTCTGGATGTAATTCGATTGATGGACTAGAATTCCATCTGCACGGTGCTCGAGCTCCAGGCCGAGACAGAAATTCGTTCTCCCAAGATCTTTCATCTCGAATTTCAACTTCAGGTGTTTAGCAGTTTCCTTGATCTCTTCAGGAGTACCAATTAGATTCATGTCATCGACATAAACAGCTACAATCGCAAAACCAGAACTTGTTTTCTTAATAAACACGCAAGGGCATAAATCATTATTCACATATCCCATCCTTATCAAATACTCACTTAGACGGTTATACCACCTCCGTCCGGATTGTTTCAATCCATAAAGTGAACGCCTCAAACTAATGGAGAGCGTGTTCCGTGGTCTGGAACTATTTGCATCGAGTGTCTTAAGTCCTACGGGAACTTTCATATATATCTCTGTATCAAGATCCCCATAGAGATAAGCAGTGACCACATCCATAAGCTGCATACTCAGTTTTTCCGAAACTACCAAACTGATAAGGTAGTGGAACGTTATGACGTCCATTACGGAGGAATACTCTTCCTCGTAATCAATCCCAGGGCGTTGAGAAAATCATTGCGCCACTAGACGAGCCTTGTATCTCACAATCTCGTTTTTCTCATTACGCTTCCTTACAAATACCCATTTAAATTCTATAGGTTTAACATGGGGAAGGTGTAGGAATGACATGCCCAAACACCTTTCTCTTTGTCAAGGAATCTAATTCGACCTGGATTGCTTCTTTCCATTTTGGTCAGTCGTCTCGACGTTGACATTCATCAACGGAGTGAAGTTCGATGTCATCGCTAGTTATGATTTCGGTAGCTACCGCGAATACAAATATATCATCGATGATAATCTTTTTTCGATTCCAGAGCTCACTTAAGCATGCATAATTTATAGAGATCTCTATGTTCTCGGGAGTAGGTTCTAACGTTGGAGCGTCCCCCAACGCCGTCTCTTCTGGGACGGACCCATTATCCGGAACTATTTCGTGAGATGGATCGATTGAGATCGCGATGTCAAGGGGACTCGTTTGTGCCAAATGTATCCTCTTCCAGAGATAAGAGTCCATCGAACCTAGTGGTCAACCTCACTTCTGGGCAGGGACATATGACTGGTTAGCCACTATTGTTGTACCTCATCCATCTGGGAAGACACGTCCTCCTAGGACGACACGTCCTTCGGGGACGGATATCCTTGCAGGCACATTTGCAGCAGGTATATGTGATCTCGTCACTTTAGCTAGATCAGAGAATGCGTCTGGCATATTATGAGTTATACTCTGTAGATCTAGAATTCTCGGCACTTCACTATCACATTGTGCGGTTCGGGGATCGAGATGAGACATAGTGGAGACATTCCACGTCAATTCACGTCGTTCTTCAGGAACGGTGACGTTCTTATCTCCCCCTAACGGCGGGAAGACTGTCTCATCAAAGTGACAATCCGCAAATCTAGCGGTAAAGAGATCGCCTGTCAAGGGCTCTAAAAAGCGTATAATGGATGGGAATTCATAATCGACATATATGCCCATCGTTCGTTGAGGACCTATTTTGGTACGTTGTAGCGGCGCAACTGGCACGTAAACTGCATACCCAAATACGCGTAAGTACGAAACGTCAGGTTCGTACCCAGTCACCAGCTGTAACGCGGAGTAAGGTTGGGTAGTAGTGGACCTCAACCGGACCAACATAGCCCCACGCAGAAATTGGAAGCTTGGTGCGCATAACCAAGGTTCGTGCGATCATTTGTAATTTTTAATGAACGCTTCTGCGAGACCATTCTGGGTGTGAACATAGGGAACTCGATGTTCAACATTAATCCCAAGGGGCATGCAATAATCATCGAAAGTTTTCGATGTAAACTCTTTGGCATTATCAAATCTTCTGGACTTTAAAGGATAATCCGTGTGGTAAGCCTTCTGGGCGAGAAGTTTAGCAAAAGCAGCATTTCTTGTGGACAATAGTGTAACATGTGATCACTTTGTCGATGCATCAACCAAAACCATAAAATATTTAAATGGTCCACATGGTGGTTGGAAAAGTCCACAAATATCCCCTTGTATCCTTTACAAGAAAATGGTGGAATCTTTACTAGTCTTTGCATATGATGGTCTAGTATTCAACTTTCTGAGCGAGCAAGTTTGGCATAGTGTGTCACTAAACACAAGATCCTTATTAGTAAGGGGATGGCCGTGTGATGAATTGAGGATACGGCGCATCATACTGTGACCTGGGTATCCCAACCGGTCATGCCATAGAAAGAAACTGCTCGAATTGGTTAATTTCTGGTTAACTATGTGATTGGCCTCAATCGATCTAATAGTGGTCATGTAAGACCGCTCGAGAGACATTTCGATTTCTCCAATGTATGCTTCTGGCCATACAAATTGGAGGTTATGCAAAGATATTTCACTCCATTTTCCTCAGTGGTTTCAACGTGATAACCGTTGGCTCGAATATCCTTATAACTCAACAACGTTCTTCTGGAACTTGGAGAATATAAGGCCTCATTAATGGTAATTCAGTACCATTGGACAACATAAAAAAAAATGGGCTTTGCCATGGCCCTCTATCAGGTTGGATTGGCCTGATATGGTTGTCACAGAGGTATGAGTAAGCAGTAAATTTGAAAAATACTTCCAATCTTGGAGTATAGTGTGCGTAGTAGCACTGTCTGCCAGACAACAAACTTCCCCACTAAACATGCTTATTCATAAATTTAATTCAATGGATCACATGTATGAAAATAACTTGATTGAATTAAATAATATTCGAGCATAACCAAATTTCCAAAACAAATAATCCAAATCATAAATCACCAAAATAATCCGAATAAGAAAAACATTATTCAGAAAATAAATAAGGCACAAGTGCTGATCATATCCATGTCATCGAGTTTCTAGTCCTCGAAGTGTCTAGATTCAGCCTGGAAATCAGTGACCTCTAGGGTGGTATCCATAGGAAATGATCCCTCAATGAGGTTGGTATCTCGAGTTCCGCGACTGGCGTGATACTCATTTACAGCTTACGCTGATGCACGGCAGGTGCGAGACCAATGATCAGTTCTTCCACATCGGTAACAGAGATCATTCTGATTCTGATTCTGGTGGCGACGAGCCGGACCAGTGTTCCTCTCATTTCGAGTTCTTGGGGCCGAGGGATCGTGGTTCCTACCACGTGAGCTATGGCCACGTTGGCCTCGGTCATATGGACCATTCCTCTGAGAACCTTTCCTTCCATATCTCGGGCGGTCAGACTTTATGCCCTTTCCATGACCTCGGTATCCACTTTCGCGGTTTGAATCGCGATGAGCAACAACGTTTGCTTCAGGCAATGGTGCTGCTTTAGTACCGACAGGTCGGGCTTGATCATTTCTCATTAATAAGTTGTTGTTCTTTTCAGCAAGCAACAGAGTGGTGATCAAAGCCGAGAACTTGGTAAAGTTCATCTCCCTGTATTGTTGCTGCAGGACCAGATATGAGGCAGGGAAGGTGGAGAAAGTCTTCTCCAATAAGTCAGCTTCGGTGAGCTCCTCCCCACAAAATTTGAGGAGTGACCGGATCCGGCAGATTTATGAATTATACTCATTCACGGATTTGAAATCCTGGAAACGGATGTTCTGCCAGTCATGTCTTGCTTCAGGCAAGAAAATGGTTTTCTGATAGTTAAACCGCTCTTCCAGAGCGACCCAAAGAGCTCGTGGATCCTCTTCAGCGAGGTACTCAACTTGGAGTGCTTCCTCCATATGCTTCCTAATGAAGATCATGGCACTTGCCTTAAAAGACTCTGAGACAACATTGTCTGCATTGATTGTCGACCTCATCTTCTTGGCAGTCAAATGAAGCTTAACATCTTGAGTCCACTTTAGATAGTTTCTTCCGGAAACTTCCAAAGCGATAAAATCAAGCTTGTTGAGATTTGACATTCTTTGGTTGAAAGGAACAAATAATCATAATTAGTGCTTTGGGCAATAACATCCATAAGCAATACAATAAGAACTTCAAGTTCTATAACATGGTATAGACATGTAAAATCTATTGGTTTTATCATGTATGGTGAATTTATGAAGGAAACTTCAGGTTCCTTATACGGCATTATTGAAGCTACAGGTTCAATATTTATGTATGAACTATTGGTTCATTAATTACCTGCAATTTCTACACATATATTCTAGTGCAAAAATTTAAACAAGTAAAATATTCATATACCCAAGTAGAACAGAAAAATATCACAAAATTATTTGAATAAAAGTTCCTAACATTTAGAGTATATATATTTAATGGTTTGCATACTAATAATAAACTATCAGCAGCACAGTGGTTAAGGTACACTCTTGGTGCCCAAGAGGTCCTGGGTTCAAACCCCAGGCATGACAAGAATTAACATCTTCTTTTTACAAAGTTTCAGGAGGCTTGCAGCTTGGTGGCGCATGCGTGGAGCTGACGTGGCAGCTTGGTGGCTGCCTGCGTGGCGTCCGCGTGGCAACTGACGTGGCGCATGCGTGGCGTCCACGTGGCGGAGGCGTGGTGGCGCTGACATGGCTGCTGACGTGGCAGCCGCGTGGCGGGCCTGCTGGGCTGGCAGCATGGGAGTGGGCCTGCGAGGCGCTGCTGGCCTAGTGGGCTGCTGCTGGGCTGCGCTGCAGCAAGAGTGGGCTGCCTAGTGGGCAGCAAAGCTGCTGCTGCAGCTTGCTTGCACTGCTGCTGGCAGCGAGGGGATTGCAGCGATGAGCAAGGCAGCGTGCAGCGAGGTGCTGGCAACAAGGTGTGGCAGCGAGGCGCCCTGCTGCTTGCTGCGACAAGGGCTGCTGCAGGCAGCAAAGCTAGGTGCGCGAGGGGGCTGCTGCAAGATGGCGCTGCTGCTGGCAGCGAGGCACTGCTGCGCGCGCGAGGGCTGCTGCTGCTGGCAGCGTGCGTGGGTGAGGGGGCTGGCGGCTGCTGGCCGCGCGGGGTGGTTTCCGATCACCCCAATAAATTTCCTCTTTTTATTATTTAATCATTCAATCCAAATACATGTATAAAATATATGTAATCCCAAATAAATCAATCACATAAATTTAGGGTTCATGCCTCATGGAGATTTTGTCAATCAATCAAGGTTTTAAAACATGAACATAAAATTGTTTTATAAAACCTACTTGGTTGAAGAACGGATTGAATGATGATCCTCTTTTGTTTGACGATCCACAATCCAAAGAGCTTTTCGTGCTGATAACGTGTTGTGAAAGTATGTAGAGATTAGGGTTTGTGGAAAAGAGGAGGCAGAGAGAAAAATATCAGTTGTCATCTTATTCATCTTATAAATATCTTTATATAGAGGTAGGGTTTACTAGGTTTAGAATATTTACTAGTATGCCCCTACAACTAATTACAGGAATAGCCACATATAACAATATATTTACAACATTGTGCCAATTAATTTACCACTTAAATTAAAAATTTGTTGTAATGTACCACCTCTGGCTCATTTTGTCTAAACGTTTGTTGAAAATAAGGGTGTTTTTGTCTTTTCAAGTTAGTTTTCTAATCTTTCAAAGCGAGTAAAATATAAAAAAACCATTTTTTTTTTCTAACAATAGGAACTTGAAAAAGACTAAAACACACTTATATATTTTTAACAACAGTTTAAACAAAATGAGCTAGATGTGGTATATTGCAATAAATTTTTAATTCAGGTGGTAAATTGACACAATTTTTTGTTAGGTGGTGAAGTAAAATTGACCCCAAAGTTCAGGTGGGTAAAATGTAAAAAAGTAAAAATAAAAAGATGAGATGGAAAGAGTAAACCTAGTTCCCAAGAAAACTCGGCACTCCTTGTCAAACCACTCCCCGGAAATGGCACAAAAAATTGCTTGCTAAACCCAAGTGCAGGTGTCGCGTAGTAGTATAACTCAGAAGTCAAATGTCGAATCCACATAGAGTAGTAAAAAAAGTTCACCGAATTTATAAAAGAAATGAAACAAGTAGAAGAAAAAAATTAAGCAAGTTTTGAGTCGAAAGAAAATTCAATAATAATTAAACATTAAGGCATCAGGCTTCTACCTAAAACCTAAACATGCAATCCATTAATTTGATTATTTTTTTTATAACTCAATTAAGGTACAACTAGAAAGTGCTCTCAGTCGGAAGATCAGACAATTATTATTTTTTAGAAAAATATCACAAAAGTAATTTCATTGTGGTTGATCAAAGTCATAAAAAACTCTTTCAAATTTCCTTTGGGACAATATCAAGCATAACCTATACCCTTAGGCGACGAATTATTAAGAAACAAAATCCATTGAAATTATTATCAATCTATAAGTTTTTCCCAATTATCAAAAGCATGAATGTTTTTCTAAACTATAGGAAAAACATGAGTAAATTAACCTATGAATTACTTCAAACACTCATCAATTATATCAAAGAGAAAAACTATATATTAAATAAAATCAACCACAAGAAAAATATAACATTGAAGATCAAAATTCGAATCAAATTAACAAATTGTTGGTGTGAGTCAACACATGTGGTTATTGTGTAATTATTAGAATTAATTAGGTGATTTATTAATTCCTGTAATTTAGTTATAGGCCCATGTATATAAACCACACTTTGTGGTCTTATTGAATTAATCAGAAAATATATTGAAACCCTAAACCTAAGCCTCCGCTGAACATGGTATCAGAGCATGGTTCTCTATGCTACTGGTTTTTGAAGAATTTTTCCAGAAAAATTCTCTATCCTACTGGTTCTCTATAGTCCACCTAAGTGTTCCTTTCTGCTGCAAAATCGCCACCCGCTGCCCAGTGTCCCTGTTGCTCGGCTGCACACCTCCTGCCACCGTTGCTCGCCGCACAACCCAGTCGCCACCGTCGCTCGCTGCCACCTCTTCTGCGCCAGCGACGCCGACGTCATCCCTGCCAGCCCTGTGCGCCAGCGACGCCGACGCCATCTCTGCCAGCCCTGTGCGCTGCAACGGCACCGTCTGCTTTGCCCGTCGCTCGCGTCAACCATCAGCAGCGACGCCGTCGCCTGCCTACTCGCCGGCGACTGAGCGCGCCTCCGCCTCTGCCGACCTGCTTGCCCGACGCGACGTCGACCCTCCTGCTCGACGCGACGCTGCACCGACGCCGTTTCCCGTCGACCCACCATTGTCGCTGCATCATCACAGCGACGCCGACTCCAAAGCCGACGCCGTTTGCTTCCCTGAGCGCCAACCAGCACTGCACCGTCTGCACCTCTGACTGACTGCACTGTTTTTCTTGGCTGTTTGCGGCTGGGACGACGACTTGGATTGGGCGTGGCTGTGAGCGGCTGTGCGACGCGCCTGGGCACCTTGCTGTGCAACTACCGGCTGTGCGGCTCTGTGTGACGCTGCCTGCAGCAGCTGTGATCTGCATTGCGTGCGGGCAGTGAGAAGGTGTGCTCTGTTTGTGTAGCTCTGTGAACAAAAAAAAAAA
>QANW01008343.1:25538-96391 GCA_003254865.1 Dryas drummondii | reverse complement strand
CTTCTGCGGGGATCCTTCATCAGACTTCTTGCGCTCATTCTCCACAACAGAATGGGGTTGCTGAACGCAAAAATCAACATTTATTGGAAGTCACTCGGTCCCTTCTTCTGGGGAGTCACGTGCCATCTCTGTTCTGGGGTGATGCCTTGAGTTCTGCCGTTTATCTGATTAATCGAACCCCATCTAGTGTCCTTGATGGTTATACACAGTCCTATGGCATAGATTACTTGGAGACGTTTGCTCCAGTGGCCAAGTTAAACACAGTACGGGTTTTGTTGTCTTTGGCTGCTAACAAAGATTGGCCACTTCTTCAGTTTGATGTAAAGAATGCGTTTCTCCATGGTGATTTGACTGAAGAAGTATACATGGATCCTCTTCCAGGTATACCAGAGTTTGATAATACAAGATTGGTATGTAAATTGAAAAAGTCTTTATATGGTCTTAAACAATCTCCGAGAGCCTGGTTTGGGAGATTCACCCGTGCAATGAAGAACTATGGTTATCGGCAGAGTAATTTTGATCATACTTTGTTCCTAAAGAAACGGGGGAAGAAGATTACTGCTCTTATCATTTACGTTGATGATATGGTTCTGACAGGAGATGATTATGAGGAAATCTCTAATTTGCAGAGGTACTTGTCTCAAGAGTTTGAAATGAAACAGCTGGGGGACTTGAAGTTCTTTCTTGGGATAGAAGTGGCTCGGTCTAAACATGGCATATTCCTATCTCAAAGGAAATATGTTTTAGACTTGTTTTCTGAAACTGGTATGCTTGGGTGTAAGCCAGCTATCACTCCTATGGAACAAAATCATAGACTTTTTGAGTGTTTGGAGGCCTTGCCTGCAGATAAGGGGCGATATCAGAGACTTGTTGGAAGATTGATATATTTGTCTCACACTAGACCTGACATTGCTTATGCGGTTAGTGTAGTAAGCCAATTTATGCATGCCCCGTGCAAACCCCATATGGATGCTGTGGAGCGAATTTTACAGTATTTAAAATCTGCACCTGGTAAAGGATTGTTGTTTGCTAATCATGGTCATGTAAATATTGAAGGTTTTTCTGATGCAGACTGGGGTAGTTCAGCAGATGATAGAAGGTCTACCTCAGGCTACTTTACCTTTGTAGGAGGAAATTTGGTGACCTAGAGAAGTAAGAAGCAATCAGTTGTATCTAGGTCGAGTGTAGAGGCTGAATACAGAGGTATGGCACTTGGAGTAGTCGAACTTTTGTGGTTGAGACATTTATTGACTGATTTAGGGTGTCCACCTACCAAACCTATGGACTTGTTTTGTGATAACAAATCTGCTATTGATATAGCACATAATCCTGTTCAGCATGATAGAACAAAACACATTGAGATTGATCGACACTTCATCAAAGAGAAACTTGAAGCGAAGATTATTAACTTTCCATTTGTGAAGTCCGAAGATCAGCTTGTAGATGTGTTGACCAAGGTTGTAGCAAATAGGGTGTTTTTGGACTCACTAGACAAGTTGGGCATGTGCGATATATATGCACCAACTTGAGGGGAAGTGTTGGTGTGAGTCAACACATGTGGTTATTGTGTAATTATTAGAATTAATTAGGTGATTTATTAATTCCTGTAATTTAGTTATAGGCCCATGTATATAAACCACACTTTGTGGTCTTATTGAATTAATCAGAAAATATATTGAAACCCTAAACCTAAGCCTCCTCTGAACACAAATCACATAAATAAATTGTAGGATTTCCCCTAGCCTTAGCCAGGGAGTTAGTTCTCCATTACAAAGAAAATAATACCCTAAAAATAAAAGATAGTTGGGAGAGAATAGAATGAGGAGGAATAGAGAGGTCGACTATCCGATTTCTCATAGTATATAACACCCAAAGTCTTGTTCCGTAAGGAAAAGAAATAGCACCGCCTTATCTTTTATTTTCCTTCTTTTTTTTCACGTTTCCTCCCTCTTCGAATGGCATTAGGAGAGATCTACCCCATTTAGATTATTGCAATCTTGAAATCTGGGCCCACCACCTTTAACTTCACGTGTTGGCCATGGTCTTAAGAGAACAATGGTATTCATTGTCCAGCAACTAAAGTATTGGCCCAATTAACTTGTTGACCTTGCTACATGAAATTGCTCAATAATCATTCAAATTGTACAGCCCTTTTGTGCTTGAATTAATTTAGCTGCTATTTCAACCTTCATGTCATTTATCTGAATGGACAAAATAACATACAAATTGACTATCACTAAAAAATAAAAGGGCACAAATAAAATACAAATTGACTATCACTAAAAAATAAAAGGGCACAAAATATATAATTTAAGTCCAATAAATATGAACTTTTAAGCTATAATGCAGCATTTCATTTTGCTGCAGATCCTTCCAAGCTCTAAAAGTTCAATTGTCCTAGTCTCCTATGCCATACATAGCCAAGAGTTGTCCAAAACATCAACTTTCAATGCCATATGCTTTGATTATTGAAATGAGAGAAGAAAACTTATGTCGTTCTTCTCCATTTTGATCTTTGTGACAGCTTGTGAAATGACAGCTTGTGAAATATCTCATTTCTCAAAAAGCTTGCAGTAGTTCTCTTCAAAGTGGATATAGCATCCATATATGTTCAACAAGTTGCCCAACACTCAAGAGATTTTGTTGAAGTTCTGGAACCAGCAACACATATCCTTAATGAAATTTCTGCCTTTATTTGTTTCAATTGCAAGGATGCCCCTTCCTCTTGCTTTCACTAATGCCCCATTTCTCATCTTCACTTGTGAGATCATTGAGGTATCAATGTCAATAAGGATCGACTTGTTTGCTGTCATGTGATTGTTGCAGCCACTGTACGTCTAGAAACCAAACACATGAATACCTCAATGAGAAGCAACACATGATGATGATGACTTTTTAGGTTTACCTTTGAACCAACACATGTACGTCTTCTATATGACTCTTCATGTCACATATATATCTAGCTTGCATTTTGTTTGAGAAGCATTAATCTCAGCATTTATTTTTCTCTCAAAGGTATTATTTCTTTTCGATTTTTGATTTTTGATTTCCCAATCCTTTTCACCTTTAGAGGATTCATATTTGGATTGATAAGAACTTGATTATTCCTTTTCCTTTTCTTTTGAACCTATACACTGAGAGACTGAAAGGCACTCTTAGTGGACTTTTCAATATATCTATTCAATTTTTTATCAAAAGCTTTAATTGATCTTTTCAATTCTTAATTTGTCAAAGTATCTAAATCTTAAGTGATTGCTCAGACTAAGCTCTTAATTTGATACCAACTGTTGGATTTTAGGCTTTGCTACTCAGTTGTTGTAGCGCACTAATTTGAACTTATAGTAAAGATGTATAAGCAAGAAACACAAAGTTTTTTTTTAAGGGTTGAGATATTTTCCAGCTCCAAAGATAGATTCTTTACTGATCTTGTTCTAATATTTGCTTAGAGAGAACTCTAAGACAGTAAGACTTGTACAATGGTGTTAATCAATAAGAGCCACACTTTGGCTTCTTTGATATAAGCCACACAAAACATTATATAAAGTCAAACTAATATATACTAATAAATATCAGACTTAACCATTAAGATAGGGCTGGGCATCAGGCGGGTTGGGTCGGGTTAAAGCCCAACCCGCCAGCCGAACCGGCCAATTAGTCGGGTTAAAAAATTACCAACTCAACTATCCAATCTGTATACAAGTTGGGTCGGGTTCAATTGTAATTAGCTAGTCGAGGGTTAATTAGGTTAGTGTTGGGTTGGGCCCAGTGTTTTTAGACTCAAAAGCGTCACGCGAGACGTTTGCAGTCTCGCAAGGCGACGCGTATAGCGTAAGCCTTTCGGGCATAAAAAAATATAATAATAAAAAAATTATAAAGCTAAAAAATAGCATTAATTGTCATTCATAAATAAAAATCATCCATATTACATATCAAATTCAATAATATTGTCCAAATTAAATAGAAATCCAAACAAGCATATTGATCTAACAAGATCATTCACAAAAACATAATAAAAACAACCACTTCATTCATCCCACTCATTATTATCAATATCATTCAAACTAATATCACTATCATCCTTGTCCAAGGAATCGATGTGGGAAGGAGGAAGTGCACTATCAAATTGAAGAGGAGCTTCTAGTTCTACTTCATCATCTTCATCCACAAGCATTGGGCCTTAATCTGACCAAAAGACTGAAAAGCCCATTAATATTTCTAAAAGGCCCAAGCCCAAACCAACATAACTAGTCACTTCACTAGTCTTTCACTGAACCAAATTTCCAGCTATTCAGCTAGGCTCCCATGGCGGACTATCTGACTCGGTTCCCCATGGCCCCCCATCACCACCATCTCATAGCACTCAGTCACTCGCAACCCACACTCTGATTCAAGGTCACTCATGGCCCTTATTTTTCTTCATCTCAGACCGATCCTCTTACTCTCTCTCTTGCTTTTCGGCCCAATCATCTCGTCCAAAGCTGCCTTGGGATCACCGGTCGCCGACGAAGACTTCTCAGAAGAGTTGCTGCTGAGACCGTTGCCGGATCAGAAAGTTTTGGGACTGAGACTTTTTGAAAAAAAAAAAATCACGCTGAGCGTCGCTATTCACGCCTTCAACGCCTTGCCGTCGCGAGGCGTACGCTATCTGCGCCTTGTCGTCGCCTTTCAATCATTTTACACAGTCCGGCGACGTTGTGCGCAATCGACCGCCGCCTCGCCATAACTCGCGCCTTGAGGCACGCCTGAAGCACGCTTTTGAAAACACTGGTTGGGCCAACTAGAATACCACACAATCCAAATCCCAAAAAAAATATATATATATATATATATTTTTTAAACTCAAGCTCATAAATAGAAGGCTCAATCCACAAGTTTAGGCAAACTCAAGTGGCTATGTTAAAGGGAAGCAAGGGACTCATTTTATAAGAGAAATAAGGGAGTTGAATCCCTCTTATTTTTGATGTGGGATCGTGGAACCACATTTCATCAAGCCATTTTGAGTCCCAAAATCCCACATCCACCAAAGAGTGAAAATACTCCCTTGACTTCTTCTATAAAAAGAGCTCACACTAGTCAATTAATTTGCACAATTCCAAGCTTTGAAATTTAATGTAAGAGTGGGCATAAACTCGTCCGACCTGGTAACCCACCTATTCAACCCGACTCTGGTTAGTTTGGGTCGGGCCCAACTCAAATTAAAGAAAAAAACTGACCGGCCCTAATCGATAGAACCCGACTCAATCACAACCCGTTCTTGGCGACGAAGGTGGTCGGGAAGGTGGTAGGGGAGGCTTGGCTGTGAGACACGGTAGGGAGGAAGCTCGGGTCCTGGTTTGGACTTCGAAGGTGCAACAAGGCGGAGGTGAGCCTGTTGGAAAGTGAAGCTCGATCGAGGTTGCTGGTAGCAACGCGCAGGGTGGACTTCTCATTTTGAAAATATAATTAATGCATTAAGACAATGGACTTTCAAATATTTGTGTTGGGTGTTTTGTAATGAGGTATCATTGCGTATATATTGATTTTTTTTTTCTTATTTACATCATTGCCCCCTGTAAGATACACTTTTTTTCACTTTGCCCCCTGAAACTTAAATCCTCTCAGCTTGCCACCTTTACTTCACAAAGTTATTGCAAAAGACCCTATGCCGTTAACTCTGTTAATTTTTCCGTTAAAATAGCTGACGTGACACTTATATGACATTAGTGAGACCCTTTTTTAGTTATGTAAAATTCATGTGGACAAAAAAAATAGTTTTTAAACTAAAAATAATAAGATCCATGTCAATTTTTTATAATTTTGCTTGTCTACATGGATCTTACATAACTAAAAAAGGGTCTCACTCATGCCATATAGGTGCCATGTCAGCTAGTTTAAGGGAAAAATTGACAGAATTAACGGCATAGGGTCTTTTGCAACAACTTTGTGAAGTTCAGGTGGCAAACTGAGAGGATTTAAGTTTCAGGGGGCAAAGTGAAAAAAAGTGTATCGTATAGGGGGCAATGGTGTGAATAAGCCATTTTTTTTTAAAAGATTATTTTGGCCAATATTAAAATGTACTTGAAAGCGCTTTCTAAGGAAGCACACCTTAGTACTGTGAAACAAGTCCTAAAATAATGACCTTAACTTTAACATATATGATAGAGTAAAAACATCAGTAATAAGTGACTTGAACCGATGACCTCTTAGAAGAAACTTTAGTTTCTAACCAACAAGATTGTTGAAGTGTATGTTTGATATTTCATATGAGAGAGAGAGAGAGAGAGTAAAAAACAAAATCCTACCTTTTTTTTTTGGTCCAGAGTATAGAAGAAACAGAGGGAACCTTCAATTGGGGGTTTTTTTTTTTTTTTTTGCGACATTCAAAAATAAAATAACTTGCAGAAAAAAAAAATGTGGCTCTAGAATTCATGTCTCATCTCTTCTCCTAATTATCTCAATCCAAACATAATAAGGTAAATGTTTCCTGTTAAAGGTTGATGCACCATGTATTCATTTGGGTCTTATTTTGGCGAACGAAATTATGATTTCTTCTCTCTTTCTTCTTCCAACTCTTCTAGTAGTCATTTTTCTATTGTCCTACATGACTGAATAAAGTTGCAAATTTTAAATGAAGTTATATGGTATTCAAGATCACAACTTCCAAATTAAACAATTAAACATTCTGTGATCAGGTTGCTCAAATTAGTGAGTTATTTGAGAAGTATATATATGCAGAAGTAGAGCTTTAGGGGGAAAGTGGGATTCATAATGCTGTAATGAACTATATGTAGATGAAGATGAAATGCTCATCCTTCTGTTCATTCATTAATTCAATTTACTTGTAATTACAAATTAACTTCTGCACTCCAATCCAACACACTAACCAAATCATCTTTCTCTAATACAATTGAAATGATCATCTGAAGGCCCTTTGTCTATCCCAATAAGACATTGAGCACTCTGAGTCAAAGCTGAGATCCTTTGCAGTTTGTCTTGATTTTATAGGACTTGGAAGGCCCTTCATGCCAGGAGATCTTTGCTGGAAGCTACCATACTTTCCGACCAGGCGAGTGCTTGGAACTTCACTGGTGAAAGAAGATACAAGAGAGATGTTCTTCTTGCATGGTGAATAGGTATCAGAGCAAGTTTCCAAACTCCCTGGCCTTAATTTAGGGGAGCTTAGAGACCTTGCTTTTGCCTTGGCAGATTTTGTTGCAGCCATGTAAGTTGGAACAACAGGAGAGCTTGTGAAGGAATTCTCATCTCCCAATGAACACTGCTTTCTGTGGTGTAATAAGGATGATCTTCTTGGAACAAATACTGGAGAATCCATTCCTTGATTATTTTGCCTTTGAATGTTTCTAAGCCTGAGTTGTTTTCCTCCAAATTCCTCTTTACGCCTTACATTCGAAGGCAAAACTGTGTCCAAGTCTTCAAGTTCTTTGCTTTTGGAAAGTTGGGTGTCTATCCATTGGTCCAACCAGTATCTCCATCTTCCATTTACCTTCTTTCTCTCTGATTCTGCTGACTTCTGGAAAATGGTTTTGCTGACAACTTAGTAGGAGAAGCAAATTTTGACAGTGATAAGAACTTAAACCACTGATTATAAAGAAGGCTAACTTTCTCTTGCTAGATATCTTGCATGTTATATTTCTATACTATCAATCTAGATCATAAATTCAAAAGAAAATCCACGTGATTAATAGTCCGGATTTACAATCTGGTGAGAAAAAATTTCCCAAATAAAGAGGAGGAGCTTACCCGATGGCTATAGGAGTATTCCTTTATCCGTTCTCTCTTCATCATAGCCTCTTTCTTGCTCAGAAACAAGGCCTCTGCCTCTTTCTTTGATACAAAGCTATCATCCCACCTTTTCTGACTGTTTGAGTCCATCTAGAAATTTAATAAATTTCATTATATGCCTCTTTATGCAAATAAAATTATCTCTAAAAGGCACTGGTTTAGTTAATTTTTGAAATTTAAGGTTTGAAAAAGCAGCCTGCAGCCTATAATTCCCCACAAGAAAGATTGTCTAAATTGAAAAAAAAGGTGTTCTTTTTCCTTTTGTTCATAATGTAAGAAAAATTTGCCAAACCTACCCTTATTATCTTGTCTCTCAAATTTTGGAACTGATTATGTTCATCACAATGATAAGTGTCTTCGATTGTTCGGAATCTCCTGGCACAGACGTGTGATTGGATATTAATTATGGATTGCAAGCACTTGAGTGTAGTCATTGCTTGGCGTCTCACTGCTTGGCCTCGGATAATAGCTTGAAGCTTCACTATTCCCTTAAGTGCCTGCAAAGCTTTCCTTGCCTGCAATGTTCTCCCACATATGTTCATTAGAAAACATGCAACAGTGATAAGTTCAATAAACTGATCTTAGCAGGATACGATGAATAAATTTACAATGAAACAATATTTGCATACTTAATCTAGTTCTTGTAATTTGATCTGGGAAATTGTAGCTTACTAAGAATAATTGAGTAATTAGGAAATAGAACACCAGAAATTACTACCCAGATTCTCAGATAAGCATAAACATGGACACGGTTGTCAATTATATACATCACTTCCCTCCAATCTAGCTCATTGTTTCTTGAACTTTTTGTACTAATTTAAACTATCCCAGTGAAGATATGCAGGAACAGTTGATAAAAAATGAAAGTTTGTTATGATGAGTGATAGAGAGAGAGAGAGAGAGAGAGAGAGAGAGAGAGCAGCTTGGATAAACTCACAAGGTAACCTCTAAAGGCAGTTTGAATTTTAACAGCAGCAGATTCTTGTATTTTCCTCTCACATTGATGTGCCAATTCAATAGCCTCATTTCTTGCTTTAATGGTTGGTGATAGTTTCCTCTCCTCCCAACATTGATGAGAAGACTGTGGGGTACCAGTGAGCCAGACAATCTCAGCAGCAGCTTGAGCTGCTGCAACAGCAGCTTCAGCAGCAGCAGTGCTGGCAATAGCCACAGTCAGAGCATGCTTGCTCTGTTCTTCCTCTGCCTCATTTTGTGTCCTTTCTTTTAATGGCGATTGTGGTGACGGTGCAGTTAAGGAGGGTTGTCTTTTGACCTTAAACCTTCCAAAAATCCATCTCCTTCTCTTCTCTTTCTAAAAAAATAAAGAAAATGAGGGTTGGGAGTTGGGACTTGAAAATTTGAAACTAAACAAAATAGCAGAATAAGCAGGAAGCTTACATTTTTTTGCTTTGACTGTGTGTCTGAAATAAAGAACCTCTTCACTATATTGAACCAGCTCTTCTTTGCCATTGAAAAACCATGAATTCACATGATAATTAGGGGAATATATGATGCTGGTTTTCAAAACCCATTTGCACAAATAGTCAATAAAAAACATTAATAATTCAGTTAGTGAACTCACACATCATGACTTGAAACAGTTATCAAAATGCTAAATTCTATGCAGATATTGTGTAAAGATCTAAATAGCATCTTACCCATCTCCAGAAATCGAGTGATTTTCGTATATCAAACAAGAATTACATCACAAAAAATTTCAGCTCTTGGGAACTTGGGTGTGCTACTTTTATAAAGTGTAGGAAGATCACTTAGAATTCACTCAAAGTTTATAATATGAAATAGTATTGAAAAATGTGTTGGGAAAGTCCATCAGAAATGGAGGAAGGGAAGCAGATGTTTATTGGGAAACTGAATCACAAACACCAAAAAGGTTGTTAAATTTCCAAGTTGATAATAATCTAATGTGGGTATGTTTGTTTGTCAATTGAACTATGAACCATTCACATTTTTTTTCTTGTTCATGATGAATTTCTTCTGGTCAATATGTGGGCCTAAAGCAAGCAATTGTACTACAAAAAGTAGAGCTACTTTGTTCTCATGGAGGGAGGCTGTTAATGAATTATGAGGAACACATTTGATGGGGCCTCTCATCTTTTCTGCAACCTCCAATTCTCTCCACTGCAACAGACATGTTCAAATGTCTGCTGGGAATCAAATTACTGAACTATCCCTTCATCAGTTGAGTGAGTTCTAATACCATCCAACAACAGTCCATCATGTATGATGACCTATCTATTCATGATTATGCTTGTTGATGTTGATTTACTCCAATATTGACTATTCAGATTTGTCTCCTGTTCGTGACCCATCTACATATATATGTTTGATGGAGTGGATGGTCAAGATCATCTTCCATGGTACGGGTTTTACTGAATTTATGCATACTGAATTTTATAAGTGGAAAAATCATGGCCAATTTGCTATAATGAGGACCTTAGATATTTCCATTTTCTTTGTAGAATTGGAACCTTGATCCATCTTCTTTTGTTGAAATGAGCAATCCTAGTCAGTCACACAGTGTTGTTTTGTGACAATTAGGTGAACTATCTGGGACCTTCCAAGTTAAAGATATTGTACTATAGGCAACTACTATTTGTGCGTAGTTTAAAGTCTTAAAAAAGAGTAATGTTACACCCATCAAAATTGTACATTCATCAAATTAACTAGCTTCACCAATGATGTGACAATATTTTTCCTATTCAAATGTGAGCTCATACCTACTTGTGTTTTGACACATAATTTAGTGAGCAATTTTGATGACACTAACGCTATTTAAAAATACATATAATTAACAAGAGAATAAGAGATAGATAGAGACTGTTTCCATAATCCACACACCAAGAAAGAGATAGAGAGAGAGAGGCATTAATTATTGAGGGAAGTGGGGGAGTCACAATGTGCAAGAGATGAGAGAATGTAGGGAAGAAAACAAAGGAAACAAAAGTAGAGAGGGAAGACAGCTGTTGAAGGGCCCAGAGAGAGGAGTGGTCATATTATATCCTCATCTTTTACATAAGAATAAAGAGAGAAATCTTTTTCCTCTCTTTCCCACTCTTTTAATCACGCAAGTCATAGGTTTCAATTAATTACTTTGTATAATATGATGTCTTTCACTGTGAGCTCTCAGCTCTTTTCTTTTCTGGGCTAAATGTAAGATGGACAAACCAAAGTCACGCAATCACACATCCACAAAATTGAGTGGAGGTGATCGATGAAGTAAGAAGATGGCGAGCTCCTTTTAACTTTTCTTTTGTATTGGATTATTAGACTAGGCTAATTAAAATATATATACTTGCATATGAATCTTTAATTAAGCAAGTTTAGCGTTCTTAGACTTGTTATTTCAATTTCAATTTCAAAATGAATCAATCTCCATGTTCCCTTAGTCCTATTCACATTCTTGCACTTCAACTTCACACTTGTTTTTCTAGATCTTAAAGTCCTTTACTACTAAGGCAAAGAGAATAACCAAGATTGAATAGTAGGTATTTTTTTAATTTTTTTCTACAAGAAAGAGAATTTAAGTTCGAATTCCTCCTTCCCTAAATAATAAATAAAAAAATAGACTTTTCTCTGTTTTCTTACAGCATCATTAGACTTGAATTCTAATCCGCATGCATCACACATATTTTTGCAGTTAGATGCATGCTAAACCAAAATGATCTAAAATAGAGTGTAGTCTCTCCCTAAAATTCAAGGTGGATTGAATTTGAGAACTTATTAATGATTGTATGATTGTTATAATCTAAATGAATTTGTAACATCACTGCAACATGGAAGAGTTGAAGCAAAATAGGATCTTTTACTTATAAGGGTCTCACAACCTTCAATGTACTCAAAAGCTACAATAGATTGGTTTCTTAACTTCCAGCACAATTTCACTTTGAATTTTGCGCATTGGAACACCCCTTGAGGGGGTTTAAACAATATTCATCCAAAATCTGGTGCAAGTTGTGCTAAAAGCTGCAATTGTAACTTTGCTAAAAAAAAAAAAAAAAAAAAAAAAAAAAAANAAAAAAAAAAAAAAAAAAAAAAAAAAAAAAAAAAAAAAAAAAAAGAAGCAAGCCAAAAGCTTTCGGAAAACTATAATAGCAAATTCCAAATTCTATATATACTAAAACACAACTCGGTCGCTACTGTTCACACGGTTCCTAACCTGTTCATCGTGAAAAGATTTTTGTGCCCTTCTTGCACCCTTAATTTTCTGTTGGTTGGCTTTTTGAGTTTTGGGCTTTGGTTGGGCCCTTTTTTGTCATTGCGTCTCTGTCTGGTTGTTGCCCATATTGTTTCGAAATTTTTACCTGCTCTGCCATTGCTTTCTTTGTATACAGTTTGCCCTCACAACCCTTATTTTTTTTTTTATCTATTTGCCATTCTGAGAATAGCAGAGACGGGTTTGTGCTTTATGGTCATTCGCTTCCTCTTACTTTATCTAGGTTCATGGTTAAGGTTTCAACCAGATGAAGGATCTGGTGTGGGGGCTTTGATCCCAGCTTCATATATTCATTTGGTTGTGATTCGAACTGGGTTGCAGCTTCATCTATTCGTGTGGTTGTCATTCCAACTAGATCAACAATCTGGTTTGGGTTCTTTTGTCGTTTGATGTGTTGGATGATAGGATTGATTTATCGCATCGAAGAGGTGAGCCACAAGTTTTTTAGGTTTTTTTCTTTTTTTCTTTTTTTCTTTTGTCAACTCTCACTGACAACTTCACTGTTTCAGCTTGATCTAGTTTTTCGATTGCCATTCATTTGTGTTTCAGATGGTGTAATTCAAATCGGTCCATTCGTTTCTATTTGCTCCTTATCAGATAAGTCTTATCTCTCTTTGATCTCATTTTTTCATATTACTCTGCTTCTGTTTGCTTAGTCTGCGTTCATTGGGTCTGTATTTGCATTTTGGATATCATTACTCTGGGTCTGTGTTTGCATTTACTCTTAAATCTTGAAGCATAGACTTTTGTTTTTTCCTATCAGTTTTTTGTAATCAGTATTTGATCTGTCTTTGCTGTTTTTTCTTTGTATTAGGTCACAGTCTTAGGTTTTGTTTTCAATCATTTGCCTTAAAAAAAATTTATACGGTTCTTAAAAAAAAAGGTTTATGCAGTTATTTAATTTTTTTTCTTAATTTAGTTCTTGCATACTCAACTTTGTTCTGCGACAAAATTAATCAAGTATCAATTTCATTAGCTATATACCTAGGTACTCATATCTTGATTCTGTGTACCTTTCGCATACAATGAACATTAACCAGAGTTCAGATTAGACGATGTTACTACCTTTGTGTGTTTTGGTCTGCTCTTTTTCTGCTGTCTTTGTGTGTCTCAAGTTAACTGGTTTCATTGCTTTGTTTTATACTGGCACAGATGAAAATGTTTAAATGTTATGAAATATTTCTTTTTAGATAGGTTGTTGATTTTGTCTCATATCATACATATTCCAACGAACCATTCTTATTTCTGTTGCATAACATTTTTTCTTATTCTAAATTACTATGTTGTTTGGATTTTAGACAAGAAAGATATAAACATTTACACCAGCAGTTTAATTTTTTGCATTTTTTCTAATGTTTTCCTTTCAAATAAATTAATTTGGATTGTCTCCCTTATACTTTTATATCTATACTTTTTAGATATTTTATATGCTTTATATCTAAATTTTGCTTTATTTTTATCTGATTGCTGAAATTTTAACATTAATATACATGTTTTCTAGGTACTATTGTGTTGGTTTTTTAAGCTTGACGTTGAGGCTGCGGTGTTGTGGCATTTGATCTTCCTAAGCAAAAGGTTAGGTTCTACTAGATCTCTTTTAAATATGTTCACTGTGCATATGTTATTGGTCGTGGTAAATATCTTCTGATTATGGATGAGTATCAATTTGCTTTCATTGGTTGTAGTATATATGTTCTTTTAAATTTGCAATTTATTTATATGTGTGTATTTTTTTCCTCCAGCTATCTATTCATTGCTTCAGGCTTTTTTCTTTCAACGTGATGCATAAAAAGTATAGGGTTCGTAGTAGAGTTCTCATGTTAGACAAAGGTGATTGTTCTCATATTTCAAGTGGTATGCAAGTTGCCACTGAAAATGTTTGTGATGTTGTTTCTATCACTGCCTGCGAATTAAATTCTCCAACTCATAGGAAAAAACACAAGTCTATTAGAAATACAACTTTAAAGCATGTTAATGCAATTTAGGCAACTACAGATCAGGTCCCTTTGGAAAATTGGACTCTGATTCTAATAGTATATCATGTGATCTAAATGTTTTTCGTTCTGAAGTTGCACCCCTGACCTCCACATTGAATGAAAACACTGCAAATCACAACAATAGGGGCCAATCATTTTATCAGAAGAAAAGACAAAGTATGTTCTCTTTTTTATTAAAATTTAATCCAAAATTTCAACATTGTTGTTCTATCAATGATAATATGCATTGATACTCTTTGTTTCTTTCACACTTCTTCTTTCTATAGTAATGGTTCACAAATATGTGGATTTTGGAGATAAGGATTATAAGTACATTTACTGTGATGCACTTTTTTGGCTAAATGAATCCATTAGTAAAAAATCTACAAACAAACAGCCTTTGTTCAGTCTTTGTTGTTTGCAAGGAAAAGTTAAACTTCCAATTACCAAACCAACTCCTAAATATTTAGATAGTTTACTTGATCCAAGCAAAGGCCAAAAAAGTTCAATATTTAAGGACAATATTAGGGCATACAATTCTATGTTTGCATTCACTTCAATGTGAGCCAAAATTGATCATTCGATTAACAATAGGCTAGGCCCTTACATTTTTAAAATTAGTGGTCAGGTTCATCATTTAATGGGGTCATTGTTACCACCAGAAGACCAATATCCAAAATTTGCTCAGCTCTATATCTATGATACCTATAATGAAGTTATGAATCGCCTTAATGCAGTTAATCGTAAACAAAATAATACAAATCTTGATCAAAAAATTGTTGCAGGCCTTATCAAAATGTTTGACCAATCAAATGACCTGGTGAAATTCTTAGAACAGTCAGGGATAAATTGGAAAGCAATTCTATTAGTGATGTGAAAGTGAGAATATTGGGAGGGCAGTTAAATGATAGTAAATAATATGAAAGCCCCACATCTGATGAAATTGGTGGTCTGTTAGTAGGAGATATTGGTCTCTTTGATTCAAACAGAGATATTGTCATAGAAAGTCAAAATGGAGAGTTGAAACGAATAACAAAATTAAATCCAAAATTCATGTCTTTACAATATCCTATTCTATTTCCTCATGGTGAAGATGGTTATAGGCCTGATATTAAATGGAATCATGATTTTAAAGGTCATCAACCAAAAACAGGAAGAGTGCCTATGAGAGCCTTTATAGCCTATCAAATTCAGGAGAGACTGTTGGAATTTAGTATACTCTTAAAAGGTGGAAGATTATTTCAACAATTTTTAGTGGATGCCTATGCAACTCTTGAAGAGGATAGATTACATTTCGTTAGAAAATCAAAAAAATTTGAGAAGTGAAGTTTATAAAGGCATTTATGATGCAATTTCAATAGGTCATACAAATGCCAATGATCTAGGACATCGGGTTATATTGCCAACCTCATACACTGGAAGTGCTAGATATATGATTAATAATTACCAAGATGCTATGACAATTTGTAGGCATTATGGCAATCTAGATCTTTTTATTACTTTTACTTGCAATGTCAAATGGCCTAAAATTGTTAGAGAGCTTCTTAGAAAACCTGGCTACAAACCAAAAGATAGGCCTGACATCATTGCTAGAATATTCAAAATCAAACTGAATGATATGATTAGTTACATCAAATCAGGAAAACCTTTTGGAGAAGTTGCAGCAGGTGAATTTCATCAAACAAAATTTCTTCTTTGCTAACTTTCTTCCTTTTAAATAAAAATTTAATTGATGGTGTTGTTTTTTTTCTCTCTATGATATCAAACAGAAGTTGATACAATTGAATTTCAAAAAAGAGGATTGCCTCATTGTCATCTCCTCATTTGGTTGAAACAAAATTACAAGTCATTCTCTGCAGCAGATATTGACTCAATAATCTTAGCTGAATTGCCAGACAAAACTGTGGATCCAACACTTTATGATGTTGTAAATCAGTTCATGATCCATGGTCCCTGCGGCGATTTAAATTCTAATTCTCCTTGCATGCGAGAAGGAAAGTGTTCTAAATTTTTCCCAAAGCAATACAAAAGTGAAACAGTTTTTGAAACAAATGGTTTTCCTACATATAGGCGTCGTGATAATCCTAAGAGAGTTGTGCTAAAAAATGGAATTAAGATTGATAGCAGTTTTATAGTGCCTTATAATTAGGAGTTATTATTAAGGTATAATGCTCATATAAATGTTGAATTGTGTTGTCAATCAATGCTTATAAAGTATCTATTTAAATACATCAACAAAAGTTCAGATAGAGCTAGAGTCGTAATTGAAAACAAACCAGAAGATGAAATACTATCCTATCTTAATTGTAGATATATATCACCATATGAAGTTGCATGGAGATTATTTCAATTCCCTATTCACTCTAGAAAACCTGCCATTGAACAATTGCCTATACATCTGCCTTTAGAGAAAAATGTTATTTTTGGTGAAGATCAATCACTTGATTCGATTCTTAATCGAGAGACTATTCAGGATACAATGCTAACCAGTGGGTTCTAAGCAAACAAAAATTATCCTGAGGCACGAAGAATTTCCTTCAAAATTTGTATGGAATTCTCGCAATAAGATTTGGACACCTAGAAAAAGAGGCAAATCTATAGGCAGAGTAGCTTATATGTACACCCTGTAGCTGGAGAATTATATTACTTGAGAATGCTTTTAAATTTCCATAAAGGTGCCTTTGATTTTGATGATATAAAAACTCTTAATGGCATTAAACATCCATCATATCAGTCTGCATGTAGGTCTTTGGGTCTGTTAGGGGATGATAGAGAATGGATTGAGGCCTTAGAAAATGTTGTCAGTACAGCATCATGCTCTGAATTAAGGCAATTATTTGTTACAATAATTTTGTTTTGTGATGTAGCAAATCCTACAGTCTTTTTCAATGCTCACTGGCAAAATATGTATGATGACATATTATATAATCTTAAAAAAACATTTTCTATGCCTAATGTGATTGTGCCAGAATCTGAATTAAAAAATTCCCTTCTATATGAACTGGAGCTACTTTTTAATGCATCATCTAGCAGTTTGAAAGATTATAATCTTCCAATTCCTGATGAACAAAGCATGTTACAAATCAGGAATAAACTGTTAAGAGAGGAATTAAATTATAATCTTCATTAGTTAGAGAATGAACATTCTGTTTTGGGAAAAATTTTCAAACATGACACCTACTTTGGGGTCAATCTTAGTTTAGGACACCACTTTGGGTTTGTCTTAATATAGGACACATATTTAGGGTTTGTGTTAGTTTGGGACAATCCGTCAACTCCGTTAACTTTTCCGTCCAAAAAGAAATAATTTGATTATTTTATATTTTTAAAACAAATAAAAATTAAAGAAAAAAGAAAAAAAACTAAAAAACAAAGGTTACTACCTAAAAAAATCATTAAGAAGTTTAAAACTAAAAATTAATTTAAAACTNAAAAAAAAAAAAAAAAAAAAAAAAAAAAAAAAAAAAAAAAAAAAAAAAAAAAAAAAAAAAAAAAAAAAAAAAGATGCAGCAGATCTGAGATTGCACTAACCTAACCCACACCGCCCAACCTACGCCCTATTGTCGACGACAGCTTACCCGTCGGCAGAGGCCTCACTTGCCGACTCGATCCCAAGCTCTCTCTCTCTCTCTCTGCCCCCAACCTGCCCGACCACCTGTTGCATCCCATTCAACCCAGCCCCAACCTGGTTCGCCCCCTCCCCGCCCCATCACACCCACCACCCCTAGTCCCCATCGCAACCCCTCCCCNAGAGAGAGAGAGAGAGAGAGAGAGAGAGAGAGAGAGAGAGAGAAAGAGTTAGTTTAATTCTTTTGTTTTTTTTTTTCAATTTTAATCTTTTTAGTTTTTTTAGTTTTAGTTTTAGTTTTTTTTTCAGTTTTTAGTTTTTTTTTGTTTTAAAAATATAAAATGACCAAATTATCCATTTTTGGACGGAAAAGTTAACGGAGTTGACGGATTGTCCCAAACTAACACAAACCCTAAATATGTGTCCTACACTAAGACAAACCCAAAGTGGTGTCCTAAACTAAGATTGACCCCAAAATAGGTGTCCTGTTTGAAAATTTTTCCCTTCTGTTTTAATTGCTCAACTCAACAAAGAACAAAGACAAGTGTATGATTCTGTTATCACTGCCATAAATGAAAAAAAAAACCTGGTTTGTTTTTTGTTTATGGGCATGGGGGAACTGGAAAGACTTTTTTGTGGCACACAATAATTAATAAAATCAGATCTTAGGGTCAGATTGTGTCAGAACTGTCCCCGGATTTCATCCTAAAACCCGGAGTGGTCATGTGGGATCCAATACCAAGGAAAATCTTACCGAAAATTTGGCAGAACCTCCCCTGAAATTGGACTAACCCATACTTATAAAACCTATATAAAACACTTCTATAATCACCAGCCACCTCTACCACAACCAAAAGGGTCTCAGACCCACCAAAATACAATCTAATCAGAGGATCCAAGTATGGTTATCAGAGCCACTATTATAATTAATTCCTTACAACGAATTATAATTTAACATAATAAAGGTGGACATGTTGCCTACAATGTCTAAAATAAGGAAATGGAAATTTTGCCTCAACATGTATGGCTCGACCTCCACCACCGCTACTACCTGGGGGGAAAGATTAACAACCAGAGAAAACGTGAGACAAACTCAGTAAGTGAACGGGTTAAGAAAACGAAACATAAAATTTATTTATTCTTTTAGAAGTCTTAAAATAAAAATCTCTAAGACCTCACAATCGTTCTTTGCAATCCCCCAGTTTTAAAACTATTTCGCAATCTGTTCTAAAACGTCATAAACCCAATTAATATATGATATATGAATAAAATCGATATACAGTCATTCATTGAGAACTTTCTGAATAAAAGTATCATGCAAAATTAGAAGTTCAAGAATCAAGATAAAGCATAAAAGAACTTCTCGTTTAAACTTTTGTAATAGAATTCCTTGGAAGAATAATGAAACTACACCATACTCGTACTCGTGCTGTAGACAATGTCCTGGCCACAATCTCGTGCAGGGGTAGGCTCAAATCCTAGCTACAATCTCGTACGGAGAGGTCACTCTGCATGAGCAGGCTCATATCCTGGCCACAATCTCGTACGGAGAGGTCACTCTGCACGAGCAGGCTCACCTCCTGGCCACAATCTCATACGGAGAGGTCACTCCGCACGAGCAGGCTCGTATCCTTGCCACAATCTCGTACGGAGAGATCACTCCGCATGAGCAGGCTCACCTCCTGGCCACAATCTCATACAGAGAGGTCACTCCTCATGAGCAGGCTCGTATCCTGGCCACAATCTCGTACGGAGAGGTCACTCCGCACGAACAGGCTCATATCCTGGCCACAATCCCGTGCATTTTACACAGGCAGGCTCGTCCGATCAATACGTGCATTTACACAGCAGTTTTTAAATATTCTTTAAATCTCTACTTACTTTTGAGATAAATGAATAATCCTCAAATCATAACAATACATCCTCAAAAAAATTAATTAGATCATTTTGGCCGAACGATTGCCTAATCATCAATTAATAACCTCGATAATAAACATTTCTAATCTAATCAGTAATTAATCTCAGGGCATCTCTATAATTCCCAATTAATCCCTTAGCCTCAATATCATCATCAATCTATTCTAATGATCCAGTCCTACACTTAGCCTCCTCTAAGCTACAACAACAAATCACATAAAACAGACAATTCAATCAAATTTTAGATTTCACAAATTTCGACCGTTCACGGCTGAGTCGGGTGGCAATCACCACAAACGGTGGCTGCCCGACCCTAATTTTAGCATAAAAATTCCAGGAAATTCCCAGAAACTCACCAACACTCACCAAAAGGAACTAGAAGGGTTCCTGGGACTTCAATTAGGCGGAATAGAGTCAAACAACCATTAATCCGCCGCCAAAAGTGGTGGTTTTGATGGTGGCAGCGGCGGCACAACTCTAGAGGATCATTTCTCATAACTGGGTCGACGGCCAAATCTCACCGGAAACGGCCGAATTCGGAAGTAAGGCCGACAGTGGAGATTTGGTTTCCCGAGCTCATTGCTCCGTCGTGGAGCATCATTTGAATGAACGGAGACCATGGCTGGACTCACCATGACGAGGGGAACAAAGCCCAGTAGGTCCGGCTATCCAATTTCTGCCGGAACAGTGAGATTGCGGTGGTGCAGCCGCAACTTTGGTGGCTTGCTGCGCTGTCGTGGGTGGTCGGATGGCTGATCCGAGACCACCAATAGAAAGGTATCGTCCATAGCTTTCCAACGCCACCAAGAACGCCTAAATCGGAGATCGGATCATAGAGTTATGGCCAATCAAAGTTTGGCTAAGGAGGAGAGGAGGAGAGAGAATCGGGAAAGAGAGAGAGCACGGGGAGAGATAGAGAGAAATGAGGGAAGAGAGAAATTTCTGACTTTTGATTATTTAAACTCAGCCCAAGAAAGATTACAAGTTTGCCCCTCACTTCAAAAGCCCGTAACTCTCAAACCGTAACTCCGATTTACGCGTGCGTCGTGTCTACGAACTCGTGGACTCAAGATCTATCCAACGTGCTCAAAGTCAAAGATGAAAGCTCACTAATTTTAAAAGTCAACTTTTGGGTCAAACCCATTTTAAAACAAAAAATTAAAAATTCAATCACAACATGTTTATTTCTCAAATCAAATCCCTAATTCTTTAAAATAAATTTTCAAAATATTTCCAAAGTAATTTAATAAAAATTCTTCCGAGGTTTTTCAAATTTGGTTTCCTTATAAAATCTCTTAAATGAACAAAGTTAAATAAAAATTTTTAAATTTCCAAGGAAATTCAGGTCGGGTCGTTACAGATTGTTCTAGCTGTTGCCTGGACGCAGAACAGCTCAATCTAGGTTTAAAATTCCTCTCAATCTCACTGATTCTTCCACATGTCAAATAAAAAAACAAACTCATCTTGCTAAATTGATTGAAAAAGCTGCCTTAGTTGTTTGGGATGAGGCACCTATGAATCATAGGGACTGTTTTGAAGCATTAGACAAATCACTATGTGATATTTTATCACATTTAGATAATTCAGGTCAAGCTGTCCCATTTGGTGGGAAGCCTTTTTTGCTGGGGGGTGATTTTAGGCAAATACTACTAGTTATTCCAGGTGGAACAAGGGAACAAATAGTAGATGCCACTCTTAATAGTTCATATATGTGGCCTTCCTTCAAAATTTTTTCTTTGAAAGAAAATATGAGGATATCAAAGGAGAGGTTAAACAATGAGGAAAAAAAAAAAACTTGCAGACTTTGCTACTTGGATACTCCAAATTGGTGATGGTCAAATATATGATATAAATGATCCAAGTGATGAGGAGGTATGTTGGGTAGAAATTCCTGAAGATTTATTCATTCAATCATACACAAATCCAATTGACTCAATTTTTTTTGCAACATACCCAGACTTTGTTAGCCATTTTGACAATTATGGTTACTTAAGAGAAAGAGTCATTGTTACACCTAAGAATTCTACTGTCACTGAAATAAATAACTATGCCATAGATTTATTACCTGGAGAAGCCAAAACTTATTTAAGTTCTGATTCTCTATGCTCCTCATCAGGAAATTTAGAAAATCTTAGCATAATGTATCCCACAGAATTCCTTAATCAGCTTGAATTCAATGGCTTACCTGCACATGGTCTGACTTTAAAAATAGGCATGCCAATCATGTTGTTAAGGAACTTAAATCAATCTTTAGGGCTATGTAATGGAACTAGATTAGTGATAACCAAATGACTCATAGGGTTATTGAAGCAAAGATACTAACTGGTAGCAACATTGGTCACAAAGTCTTTATACCTAGAATCAGCCTTACAGCAACAGATAAAAAATGGCCTTTCATTTTTAAAAGGCGTCAATTCCCAATTAGACCAAGCTATGCAATGACGATAAACAAGAGTCAAGGACAATCTCTGAAAACAGTTGGTTTATATCTTCCCCAACCTGTGTTCACCCATGGACAACTGTATGTAGCATTGTCTAGGGTTACATCAAGAGAATGGCTTAAAATTATTATAGACAACAATGAAGAAATGCCAAATAAATACACTAAAAACATAGTGTATAAAGACGTTCTTCAAAATTTAGTTCCAGGTTTAAACTTCTCTCTATGCATACTTAAACATCTCTATATGTTTTATATCTATTCTTATTNACATTTATGATCCGGTCCCCCCCCCCCCCCCCTCTTTTTTTTTTTGAAAATTACAACACATAATTAAAACACCATTCCAACCTTTTAAATAGCATAAATCATATCTACCATTTCCCCAATTTGCAACCATTCATTAATTTCTTTAAACAATTGTTTGAAGTATTCACAGCCACATTTGCCTGCTCAAAAACCCTTACACAATCCCTATACAAATTGTGTACAAATATCGAATTTTCATGTAACTTACTTTTCTTTATGCTGAATACTGGCTTTGTTAAATTGCCAAAATTCATATGCTGCAAATATAACATAGTTAGTCTAACAAACTTCATATGGTGCAAGTATAACTTAGTATGATGTGGAAGTAACCCATACAATCCAATAAATTCTATGCTTCATTTTCTCTTATTTCAATATGATGCTTCATTTGGTATTTGCATTTTGGGAATTTATCTGTTTTCTTGATTGTTACAGTTCTAACGTGATTAATTTGGTTTATTTTTCTTCCAAATCAAGGGAGATGCAATTCAGACAACAGTCAAAGAAATTGACTATGATTGTGTTGCTCCAAAGATACAATCCAGAGTTGCCTATGACATCAGCTACTTTCATACTATAAAGAGCAGATCAACCTACAAAGTCGTTCCTCATGTTGCTGCTGTCATTTTCAATGAGAGAACCGTATTCAAGAAATTGACAGTTGTTCAACCAAAAATTCCAGCACATCGGTTTCACCTCATCGATTACAATCAACTGTCCACACGGATAAATACAACCACAATTCTAACAGGTACTAATCACAAAACATATTTATTCCCAACATTTTCATAAAAATTTTTTAACTCTCTTATAGTATTCAAATTATAATTACACACTTCTCTTATGCACTTTAAAATCTACTTATCATTTTTTCATGGATTGGAAGATGTGATGGGACACATAACTGGAATACAACATTTGGAACAAAAGAAAGCATCAAGGTGAAAGAATATCAAGGTAACTAATAGCTTTTCCCAACTTTCTATTATTTGCATATTCAATATTCATAAAAAAAATTGCCTAATTTTTCTTTTATCCACACACAGGAAAACCTGTTCTTAGCAGCACCAACTCAACTTTGTATTTCCTCAATCCACCAATACCAGAACTTGAATCATACAAGATTGCGTAAACTTTTTTTAACTTTTTCAATATACCAATTCTACTTTTGTAAAATGACTCTGCAATTGAATATTTTTAACAAAAACAATTCAGTTTCAAGGATAATACAGTAGCCATCAAAGTACTCCCTCCTTCAGCAATGCTACAACTTCCTTCTCAACAATTAAAAGACACTCAAAAGGGTGGATGTAGCAGAATTGAATATACTTGATCCAGATTTGAACAAGGTAATCCACATTTACAACAAACTACTTTAACCGATCCACATTTTTATTTATTCTTTTCATTGTAGAGCACAGAATCTGAGTAGTTTCGCATTGTTGAGACTGTTGTTCTAATATACTCTTTCATAATAGGATAACCTACAAACTTTCAATGGTTTGGCATCTTTACCAGTCTTAACATATTTTCTTTCCTTTGTAAAATATGAAATCTGCAAATACGTACTCATAACCTAATTACATTGGTTTATATTGGTTGTCAACAATACATATTCACTCTACAATACTAATTAGGAACAATCTTCAGACTAACTTATACTTACAGCATATAAACTTTGTCAGACTAACCATCTTATAGTTGCAGCAAATGAACTTTGCCAAACAATGTTCACACTAACTTATATATACCAATTAACTATAAATATTCACATGAATTAACTACCAACTAGCAACTAAGATGCTTATAGAAAAACTATAACTTATGTAGCAGCAACTTAAGTATAAAATGGTTATAATTATGCATCATATTTGGACAATGTTCAAGCTTAAATATAAGATGCTTATAATTATGTAGCATCAACTTAAGTATAACATAATTATAATTATGCTGCATAGTTGGCACATAACGACCATTTCTATTTTTGTAAAGGGTTTAGCATACAATTAAGTATAAGATGCTTATAAATATTCAAGCAATGTTCAGACTAATTAGGTTCGTTTTTAGTGTTTTCATTAATACCAAAAAACTTTTTAGGCATTGTCCAAAAAATCAAGCATTTGTAGACAACTAAAACCATTTATTTTGGAACTTGATATAATATGATAAACAAAAGTTTTTTTTGGGTTATTTTGTATTTGGGTGTTTTACAACCCTGGACATCTCTCAGTTAACATACAGAACAAAAAAAAAAAAATTGCCTCAATTCAAGCAATATCAGATTGTTTGTTTTTTGTTATGAAGTTCATATAATTTACTTGAAAGCCCTATTTTCCTAATTACATCATCATTTTCATTTCTCCTGATTTTCGTGAAAATTAATATCTCAAGTCATCCATTTTAAACCTTTCATATCATGTAAACTTCTTCAATACCCTAACCACTTCTTTCCAACAACTTATAGGATAAACCGGTTATCTGCCGTGCAACCATTACACGGTTTAATACAAATGCTGGATGGTGGTACAGAGCATGTCCAACTTGCCACAAACAGGTCAAGCCTTCCCCTCAAACTGATGAACTCATTTGTCCAAGACATGGCACCCTCAACACACTTCCTGTCCTTTGGTAACCAATTTCTTTTTCTTTTTTTTACTTTTACCAAACAACTATAAACTATATACACTGTGTATAATTGTTGGTTGTGCATCACATGCATTTTTTAAAAATAGCATACATGCTGCAGATTTATAAAGTATATATTTAGTGTATATAATGGACATCCATAATCCTTATTTTCATTAATAACAAATCTGTTAGAACACACTTTAAATAATCAAGGTATATAATCACTTTAACACATGCACTTCATCTCTCTTAAGAAAAAAATCTAATATTACCAAAATACAATGTTCACAAGTTTGAAAACTAATTCCATTTTAGCAACTGCAATGGATCAAATAAGAATTAAAGCCATCTATATACCACATAATAGAATTTTTTTAACCTTCTTATACTTTGTCAACTTACATTGTTCAATTAAACTATAGCAACTAAAATTAAAAATGCATGCAGGTTCAAAGTCAGTTTTGCAATTGCAGACACAAGTAACACAACAAGTGTTATGATAATTGGAGAGCCCGCTGAGCAACTCTTTGGAATCTCATGCTTCAGCTTGGTTGTTGAACAAGGTTTTAATGACCAGAATCAATTCCCATAACATATACTTCGACTGAGAGGCCAAATTAAAAATTTTCAAATCAGGTTTGGCAGCATGAAGACTGATTTCAAAAGAAATGACCTTCTAATTCACTCTGTCTTTGATGATGAAACCCAAGTTCTTGAACAACCCTCTCTTCCCTCCGATCAACAAATGGTTGTGCATACAATGGAAGAAATCACCCAACAAAATCTTCTTTCCACTCCATCACCTCCTTCAAAAAAATTCCTAGCAAAAGCACTTTCTAGTTCATCAAGGACTTTCAGAAAATACTCCACTCTCATGTCACCCCAAAAAGCTGCAGTGAAAAGGGCTCTTTTCACTTCTCTGACCAACATGAGAAAGAAATTCAAGAGGTAGCCAATTTATTAAACCTTTAACTCCTCATACTAATACTGTTCAAATTATTAAACATTTCTGTAGATTCTAACATCCATTCCTTTTTTTCCTATTCTTCCAAAAACCATCTTCAAAAGAGAAGCAACAATTGAAGAGATCACCACCACAGATGCAGCTGAAGATACAACAACCACAGAAAATATTTTGAGCTCAGATGATATCCCATTAGCCTTTAAAAAAAAACAACCACAAAAAAAATCACAGTCAAGTATAATCCATACTAATATTCTTACATTAACAAATCATTTGATATCCCACTGGTATTTTCACCTCATTCACCATTCACAGATACTTTGAATTACTTCCATTAAAAAATCATGCATTTCAATTCATTTCTTTCAATAATTATCTACACTTTTTATCTGATATATACTATTATCTTTTTATAAACCAATATCACTTTTGTCATTCTCAATAAACAGAGCTTACAATACATTGCTTTTACTTTGTATTACTGTTTTCCTCATCTTCATGCCCTGCACCTTACCCATCCAATGAACATGAACCACACTTGAGATTAGACCATTTTTCTGCTGCCTTTGTATATCTCAATTTAACACATTTCGTTATTTTGTTCTTTATTGCCAGATATCAGAATGTTTAAATATTACCAAACATTTATTTTTAGATACATTGTTCATTTGGTCTCATCTTATACATATTGCAATCAATCTTCAATTTTAACATTCATTTTTTCATCCTCATCATTTAATAATGGTCTATAGTTTGTTTTAGCTAAAAACATATCACAAAACAAAAACAAAAAACAAAAAATATCTACAATTGGTTCCTTTTTTTTCATTATAACCTGACATCTTTCAATTTCTTATACTTTCTCTATTTATCAAAATATACAGCAAACCAGAAAAGATGCTCTCAACAGAAGACAGCAAAGAAAAGAGCAGCCCCACAGCAAAAGAAGGAAAAAAAGATGATGAAAATCTCCCTGTCCAACAAACCAACCCTCATGAGAAACCAAACGAGGACAAATCACCAGGCACAATTTGAACCATTCCTCAATAACCATGGATACCTCTTTTGAACAATTAGCAATTACATATCCCCTTAACTTTTGTTTAGCATAACAGACATTTGTCACATACATTGTAATATTTTTTGAAACCTGTTTGCAGTTTTAAGATATAATCAATATCTTAAAACAACAAACAACCATGCTTTCACCCACATCTAAACACAGTCTGTGGAAGGTAGTTATATTTTGAGTAATCTGACATACAACAATTCATAATATATTTTCAATGTTCATATGTCTTTTAACATGTCATTACCATCTTAAAAAACCAAACATCTCTCTATTTAAAACATTTTACCATTTGTTCTTACCCGCAGCGATGCACGGGCACAAATTCTAGTAAATCACTAAAACATTTCAATATTATATAATAGTGGGTGTGGGCCAATTTCCCCATAAAAGTTAATTTGTTTTGTAATTTTGTTGCATTTTTGTCAATAGGCCCAATCCTCTTGTACTAATATCATGGAATGTGATGTAGGAGCATAGGGGTCTTATCAAGATCAAAATCAAATCAGCCCAAAATGGCCCAAAGAAGACCCATGACAAAAGTCAACTTTTAATTATTATTTTCTTAATTAAGAATATTGTAATCTTTATTTTATTATTTTTCTTTTACTAATTTCATAATACCGTAGGATTAAGAGACTATTTAAGTCATGATTTTGTAGTCATTCTGTTTAGTTTTTTTTATGATTAATAGAAAATTACAATAGCTATTTTAGTTGTAGGCAGGATTGCCTTGTTCTTTACTCTTGTGTTGAGTTCTCTTTGAGTTGGTAGCTATGTTCGAAATCTGATCCTCATCATTTGGTATCAGAGCACGGTTGATGTCTGGTGGCGTTTGAGTAGTGAACTCCATGGCTGACAACAGGCGTGGTTAGGGAGGTTTCTGAATGGAGGCTTATAGCAACTTTAATGACTACATGAAAGAGATCAAAAGGAAGATCCAACAACTTATGGTCTGTGTCGCTCGCATCGAAGCTCAATGCCGAGGCGGTAAGAGTTCTGACGGGGAAGGAGACGTTACCCTTTTTCATCAGCGTGTCGCTCGCATCGAAACTCCAAGCCAAGATGGTGAGGGTTCCGATGGAGAGGGAGATGTTGGTTATTTTTGTCATTGTGCTCCATGGTGTGAGCCAGTAGAAGGAAAGTTTCAATTGGATGAAAGATTTCATTCAATTGAACATATTTCCAATTATCAAGAAGGAAAAACGGTTAGCTCTTATTACACAAATTTTAGTTGTGAAGTTTTTTAGTATGACTTGAATAATTTTGGAGAGTCAGATTTATTGAATTTTGATCTACCTCCAAAATATGATTGTTGTGCACAAGGTGAGTGTGAGATTTGTGATGATAACTTTCAAGTGCAAGAAATTGAGGAGAAGAATCAAGAGGATGATAGCTTTCGCTCAATTGATTTTATTGGGACCAATATTTTAAGTTTGCAGACGCCTAAGCAATTAGTTGATCTTATCAATCAAATAAAAAGTGCTGAAAGGAAAGTTTTGGTGGCGAGATTTAATGGTAGAAATAATTTTCCCAATTCGAGCAATGTCAAATATTCCAAATATTTGTTTATTTGAAAAGGAAGATTTCAATCGCAAACCAAATCATGAATGACTTTATTACAATGGAAGATTTTGCTGGGATTCTCTCCAATCAATGACTCAAATTCAAGGACGAATTTTTTCCAACCAGGGGAGTTTGATGCAGGAGCACAGGGGCCTTATCAAGATCAAAATCAAATCCGCCCAAAATGGCCCAAAGAAGACCCATGACAAAAGTCAACTTTTAATTATTATTTTCTTAATTAAGAATATTGTAATCTTTATTTTATTATTTTCCTTTTACTAATTTCATACAATAATGCTAGTTATCCCACATTTTTTTTTCTCACATTTGTATCCCACCTGATGTGTCATTACTTTACTGGAAGGGTATTTCCTTTTTCTTTTTTAGGTTTTTTTTTTTAATTTTTAGTGTCCAATGTATGAATGCCATGTAAGATTGTATGAAATTGTGGTATAAAAATGTGGTAAGTGTAGCATTACTGAATTTCATAATACCGTAGGATTAAGAGGCTATTTAAGTCATGATTTGTAGTCATTTTGTTTAGTTTTTGATGATTAATAGAAAATTACAATAGCTATTTTAGCTGTAGGCAGGATTGCCTTGCTCTTGTGTCGAGCTCTCTTTGAGTTGGTGACTATGTTCGAAATATGATCCCCATCAGAATGTCACATAGGTTATTCGCATTCTTTACGGAAGGTGATTTATTCATTATTGTATCACTATGAACTTTCATGCATGAATCACTATACTGAAGCCATACATACTCCAAGTCTCTTTTCAAGTATTGTATAGTCAAAGTCTAGCCATGCATGCATAATGTGACTCATAGTGGCTCATGATTGTTTACGAAATGACATAAACTTCCGTACAAGAAATCCTTCAATGGTCACGTTCAGTGAACTTGATTCCTAATAAACACCCACTTTTTTATCATAGTGTCTGACAGGACCGCCCCCGGATTTCACCCTGAAATCCGGAGAGGTCCTGCGGGAATCCAAAATCAAGGAAAATCCTACCGAAAATTCGGCAGAACCTCCCCTGAAAATGGACTAACCCAAAATTTCAAAACCTGTCAAAAGCACTTCTAAGTCTTTCAGCCACCTCTACCACAAGCATATAAGGGTCTCAGACCCGTCCAAAGATAAATACAACTAATTTTCGTAGGTTATCAGAGCCATTCTATATTTTATCTTTATACAAATAGCATTAAAAGGAAACTCTAAAAGCCTACAGGGTCTTCACACGCTTTCAGAGTGCCTCGATGTTCTTCTTGGCTCGACCACTCGTACCTGGGGAAATTTTTAAAATAAATAAGACGTGAGAGAAAAATCTCAGTGAGTGGACATAGAAGTTTTAATAGCATGTAGTTTTTCGTAAACTCTAAATTTGATTTTTCCTTTAGAATTCCCCAGTTTTAAAATCTTTTCACAAACCCCTTTCTAAACCATCTCAAAACTGTAATTCAACTCTGAAAAACAATTTATACTCTCAAGCTGTAAAATTATTAAAATATCTAAAATAAAATACATTGCCTTAATGAAACTGTCGTTTAAAACGTTTACTGGTGTAATATATTTTCTCAAAATACTTCCCAACTGAAAACTCACGCCACACTAGTACCCGGGAAACTGCTGGTCATACACTGCCGAGTCACCTCTAGGCAAGTGCAGAGCAAATATACACCTGTGCTGGTCATACACCGCCGAGTCATCTCTAGGCGAGTGCAGAGCAATTATACACCTGTGCTGGTCATACACCGCCGAGTCATCTCTAGGCGAGTGCAGAGCAATTATACACCTGTGCTGGTCATACACCGCCGAGTCATCTCTAGGCGAGTGCAGAGCAATTATACACCTGTGCTGGTCATACACCGCCGAGTCATCTCTAGGCGAGTGCAGAGCAATTATACACCTGTGCTGGTCATACACCGCCGAGTCATCTCTAGGCGAGTGCAGAGCAATTATACACCTGTGCTGGTCATACACCGCCGAGTCATCTCTAGGCGAGTGCAGAGCAATTATACACCTGTGCTGGTCATACACCGCCGAGTCATCTCTAGGCGAGTGCAGAGCAATTATACACCTGTGCTGGTCATACACCGCCGAGTCATCTCTAGGCGAGTGCAGAGCAATTATACACCTGTTGAAGGGGGTACTAATATGGCGGTTTAAAACTGCTCATTTAACTTTATAAAACTCGTAACCCAAATCATTATTTCTAATTCAAGACTCATGATACCAAATAATAAAATCATAATTTAAGAAAACACTTCCAAATCACATATCTAATTCAACCTCTATTATCTCTCAAACAAATTCGATAACCACATATAAATCCTGAATTTAGAAAAACATTTGCAAAATAAAGTCCACTCACAGTGATTGTCCTAGTTTCGATCCTCCGCCGGATCGTCACGAGTCACGGTCGTGTCTCCTAAAATAAATAGAATATTTAAATATAAGATTAATCTTGGCTCAACTACATTTAAAAGTGTATGTGGCAACTTCAACATCCCCCTCAACTTCCATCTTCACAATGGTTAATAAATTCCTCACCTAACTATAAACGCTCTCTAATTCACTCCGAGTCCTCCCAAGTTCAATTCCCACGTCACACGCACTCTCCAAACTAATCATAAACCCAAAACAAAACCTATGTAGGATCTACTTTGATCGGAAGTTCATCCGAGAATTGTTTTGATATCGGAACAGTGTTTAATTACTGCCCAAAATGGGGTTTCATCAACTCGAGCTACTTCAACTTATCCAAAACCATTAACTAACTCAATACAATCCAAATTTCACATTCAACAACCAAATTGACGATGGGGGGTCAGAACCACCGCTGTCACCACTCAAAGTGGCATTTCTAAAATCCAACTTTCACAATCTCTTAACATCTCTCAAATCTTTCAAATCTACACAACAAATGGGGTTTTCTAGGGGTAGGAACTGTCAACAAATATACAAGAATAACTTCCAGAATTCGAAATCTAAGGGCAACCCGAAATGGGTTCCAAACCCCAAAATCCAATTTCTCCCAAACTCAAAATTTAACTTTCAATTTTAATTAAATTTTCGGGTTCTAAACGACCCATGGGTATTTTAGGGATGTAATACATCACAGAAAAACAGGGGGAAAAGCCCTCAATCTGAAATCTACAGAAGAATCCGAAATGGCCCTACACTCCTCCAAAATCCAAGTTTCTAAATGTTCAAATTGATCAAGATAGATATAGGGGAAATAAAACCCATAGAAAATGGAGGAAAACTCACCTGAAATGGAGGTGATTGGCGCCGGTAATTAGTCAGAATCCGACGAGACAAGGGTAGCCAAACCGCTGGGTTTTCTGTGTGCGCGGGCTGGGCTAGCTGGAGGAGTGGCCGGGGGAGGTGGTCGGCGTCGGGAAGGCTCGCCGGTGGCTTGGACAGGTCGGGTGGTGGCTGGAATTGGCCGAGCTGGGCCGAGTTGGTCGCACGCAGTGGAGAAGGGAGAAGAGAGAGTCACAGAGAGAGGGAAATCTGGGGGGGGGGTCTGTGGGGTCGGTGACGACGAGAGGGACTCGTCGCCAGCCTCTGGTTGCCGGAACAATGGCCGGAGCCGGCCGCGCCCGAGAGAGGGGAGGGAGGAGGAGAGTGAGCTCGGGGAGAGAGAGGGAGAAGTGAGGGAGTGCGGGAGAGAGAGAGAAATAAAAAGGGAGAGAGAAAGTTCTAGAGAGAGAGAGTTGTGGAAAAATCTAGAGAGAGGAAATCTGATTTTTAAAACCCACTTTTATAAATTTACAACATTGCCCCTCACTTTAAACGCCTATATCTTTCAAACTGTAACTCGGATTGGCGCGTGCCGCGTGTCTATGAAATCGTGAGTTCGAAACTTATCCAACGGACCCGAAGTCAAAATCAAAAGCCCTTTTTATTTTAAAAGTCAAATTTTGGGTCAAGCTTAAATTAAAACAAAAATAAATAAATCAAAACCCTTTTTATTTTCCAAATAAATCTTAAAATCTTTAAAATAAAATCCAACATCTTTTATAAACCTCTTCAAAACATAGTTAAATAAAAATTTAAATTTCTAGTGAAAAATTTGGGTCGGGTCGTTACAGTGTCAGCCTACAAGTGAAGATATAGAATTACATGTGCCTAATATGTAATCCATTAATCAGAAACATTTTTAGAAAATAAGAACTAATTAGGAGTAAAGGTGTCTTGATTCTAATCTCTTTAAAATGCTTTGTCCTTACCTTAATTTCCATGGAAATTTCACGTATCATATAGTATATCACACATATACTTATGTGATGTTACATACAAGGAATAAAATTTGATTTTTGGGGTCATGGAAATTTTATCACCTATTCGTTGATATTTCGTCAATATTTTGCCGAAATTATCGAAATTTTGGAAATTTCGGCTAAATTTGACGAAATTTCACTCACTTACTGCACCACTTGCTCTTCCTCTGTCTTCCCCTGTCGATTTCTCAGGTCCCCTTCATTTTTTCAAGCTCAAATTTCTTCAGTTTTTGAATTTGGTAATTCTGTTTTGTGGTCTTGAAGGAGATCCAAAGTTTTTGTAAGAGTTATGAGAAAAAGAAGAGATCTGCACTACAACAAAAAACCCTTTCCATGACGCCCAAAAAACGTCATGGAAGGGTTTTCATGGCGTTTTTCAGGCGCCGCAAAATACGTCCTTGATACCAGTGCCATGGAAAGGGTGGCCCTACTACGGCACCCAAAAAACGTCATCTTAAACAGTTTCCATGACGTTGAAAATTTGTCATCCTTCTACACTTTTTATGACGTTTGATTCGTGTCATGTAAAGTCTTTCCATGGCGTTACTGGAATATCATTGAAAATGGTTGACTTTAGATGACTTTTAATCCATGTCATCTAAAGTGTTTACATGGCATGGCTCAAACGACATTCAAAGGGTGCAATTATATGGCGTTGGATTCATGTCATGCAAAACATTTCCATGGCGTTAATGGAATGTCATTGAAAATGGTTGACTTTAGATGACTTTTAATCACTGTCATCTAAAGTGTTTACATGGCGTTGCTAATCAAACGCTATTGCTTTTGGCGTATTTGAAAAAAAAATAATGATAATACTAATAAATTTTTATCAAATGCAATCTAAAGCTAAACCAATAAGAATGACAACCAAATTTGAATTCACATTAAAGGCAACCAAATTGTTCAAGGTTTTCGACCATTACAACAAAAGGATAATTACATAGTAATGAAATCCTAATACTAATATAGTCATTGTTTCTAGCTAGCTAGCTAGTACATACACCACTAGAAACTTAAAATATATATTGTCCCAAAATGCACATATATACGACCTCAAAAGCCAACCTATTAGTGGTAATTTGAGTGAGGATGATTCTGTCCAAAAAGCAGCACTACTTGTGAAGGTCATTCCTAGCTAATTCCACTCTTTGCTTCTTGATCTGCAATGACAATGATATATAACAAGTGTGAGCAAATAGGCTTTTGGATGAAAAAAATCATGCACATCAGGTCTCTTTCAATCCTTAATTCATTAGAAAACAGACACACCAAAAAAAGCCATAAGAACTAAAGTTCAACACTTACTAGCTAGTATCCACAACATTGGATCTGGAAATGCGAAATATAGATGTTGTACAAATACCTTAACAGCAAGAAAATTAACTAGTTGTCAACTAGGTCTCTTCTAAAACATTTCAGATAATTGAATCATCTTGAAGTACACAGAGAAAACAAATACCTTTTGAAGGTAGTCTAGTCTAATAAGTAACTAATTAGAGAGATGAAATTTAAATGGCTCACCTTGGCAGCATCTGTGCCGAATGCCACTAGTTCTTAAGATTTTAATATTAGCTTCTATAAAACTATAAACCATATATCATATATGACCTGGCTGAGAAATTAATATGCATTAGCCCCTTTCATTCCCCACCAAAAGAGTAAGAGATTAGCACGTTAGTAATTGACTACCAAAAAATCATGCACATCAAGTCACTAGCCATATGTATGTATGTATGAAAAGCTAAATCCCCTGTTGATATAAACTTTGATCAAACTCAAGGCAAAGCTTTAATTAATCAAAGCTAGCAAATACAAGGATGTTGCAGAGGACAGAAATGATGAGGTTGGAGTCTGCCAAGAAAACATATACTAAATGGGACTTCCCTGGCCTAGAGTCCATTCTCAATTTGATCTCAATTCTCAACTAACCACTAGAGATGAGCACTTTGAGATTAGGCAGCGCACATCTAAATTCTCAACTCTCAAAACAAAAAAATTTGGGACTTCCCAGGCCTACTTTCTATTCTCAATTCTTAAGCACAGATAAATGCGAAATATAGATGCTATACAAATACCTTAACAACAATAAAATTAAAGATTGACAAAAATAAAAACAGAATTAGACTCTCACTGTGATGGATTGAAAAAATAAAAACTCAAACTAGCACTTGGTTGCATATACATTAGATATCCAAACACAAGCTATATGTAAACACACCACATAAATATTTTAGTACCCACTTGAGCATACATGGCAATTTAGTACCCCTTAAAGTAAACCACATGATTAGGCCACATATTTGCAACTTTTGACTCTCATTAAATTCAAAACAAAGTGGGAGAATAAATAATTAAGGAAACAATCATAAAATTTATAACGAGATAATAACCTTGTCAAGAATGGCAGCTAATGGCAATTTAGAAGATGATTAGCAACAGTTTGCAACCAATGTCTTTCCTGTACTTGCAACCAGGTAGCTTAAACATCTTTGATATGCTATTCATCCAACCTTGTCTGCATATTTTATTCAAAAATTCCCAAAGGTAGGCATATATAAGTCATCTTAGGGTGAAAGAGACAAGTTAGATAGTGCAAACACGCAAATGTAATTGGAAAAAGTCAATATGAGAAAGAGAGAGAGAGGGGGAAGGTTAGAAGAATTCATACCAGTCCATTCTGATATTGCATGGCCAAGAGTGCAGCAATGAAGAATGTCTGGCCAAAAGACAGAAAATTGTAACTTTAGGTCCACTTTGAATTCTAGAAGCATACATATGATTAAAAGAAATCATGGAGAGTTTCAGGTCTGGGAAACTAGCTTTATGACATAGTTTTCAGGCCCATAGTCTAAATGTTTAATCCAACATGATAGCTCACAACAGTTATACGCAATCTCAGTCAATGTAATGACCAAACCTTATTGGCAGCCAAGTGAGACGTAAAGATATACTTAAACATTCCAAAAAGTGAAATTAATCTTCAAATTAGCAAAGTACAAAATTATGATCATCTTAGCCCCAGATCCTAACTCGAGAAAAATTGTCATCTCTACTAGATTTAGTTACATGGATCTTTTGCACCATAATACATTAGTTAAGGTCACTATTATGCACTACTCAAGAAAAAATTGTCATCTCTTCTCTTTCTCCCTCTTATGTTTCTCTTTATTGGTTCTGCATCAAGTTTCTTCTTATCTTCCTTTTAATGGTCCTAAAATTCTCTAAAACCTTAATGCATGCATTAATTTTTTTGTCAGGTATAATAGCCAACAGATGATGTACGTATCACCCCACATATATGTCCCACATATAATTCCTTTGTCAGTACAATAGATTGTTTTGAACATCGAACATCTAATTCTAGTAACACTTTTAAACCGTACGACAGACCCCTAAAAAAGAATGGGTCAACAATCAGTATTCTGAACTAGCCAATGACATTATTGAGATGGACAAACAAATGAATGAAGGGCACAAACAAATGTACGTATTAGTTTTATTTGCATAAAAAGAAATGTATTAGTTGAATACAACAAGTCTATCACATAAAAGGAGAAAAGAATGCCACACAGCCTAACATAGAACTAGTTCCCAAATGTCATGAATATAGAAAGAAAAGAGAAGACAAACTTCTATAACATCTTTTTACCTTGTCGCCAATTTCAGAACAAATATTAAAGAGAATGCAGTTGTGAATCCTGATTTTGCAATTGCTGCTACAAGTGTTGAAGGTCCCCCTATTACAAAGGCAATCAGAGAAAACACTATGGCACACCCAAGTAGCACAAGAGCTACATAGAGAGGATAAGGGATTCGAATCGGAGGCTTCTCACTGCCAAATAATGAAATTATTATACATGACTATAGTTATATTAGATAGATTGTTATGGATTATTAGCAGTTTTACATACGACAAGTCAAAGGAATCAAATCGAAGATATATAATAACACTCCTACCAATAAGGATAATGAATATCAAAGCATCTTCTATGTTTCTATATGGTTGGGGAATCAAACACATAAAAGAGAAGAGCTATATGTTTCATTGTACTAATTAGGTTCACCTAGCGATCCCATTTAAGTATAGGTTTCTTAGCCATTATAGTTTTTAGAAAGATATAAATAGCTCGACCTTTCGGAATAACAAAATTTTTATACTGGAAAATAAAGAAACCAAAAATAAGAAAATAGAGAAACAGGAACAAGAAACTCTTGGATCCTTTCTTTTAATTAAGAGTAAAAAATTGCATTTAGGTTAATCCTTATATGAGTTCTAGAATTCTCTAAACTTGTCTGACATCATAAGGGGTAACTATCCTACATCAATGACAATTTTATAACTAGAAGTTCATTTTCTATTATACTAACCAATTCTGTGAATCTTTAAAATTAGAAATGTGATACATCCATGACGGTAACTAGACATCAAGCACTGTTTCACTACCAAATTTCACTTTGCTGTCATTTTATATTACATAATAACAATAGCAGCAATGGCATCTCAAACTTTAAAACCACCATCTTCTTTCATATAACTCACCTTTAGGATGAAATGTCACTGGGTGCATCATTGGTAAAAATTTTAGTATAAATCCCACAAATTGCATGAAACCTTGACATTCATGATTTAGTATAAATCCCTTACCCTTATTAAATACAGAAAATGTGTTAGACAAAAAACGAAAAAAGAAAAAGAATGGCATACATACATATTAATTAGTTTATGTATATAAGAAAAGTCACTTACATTGGGATTTGCCAATCAAGACCATCATAAAGTCTTTTCTAGAGGTGGTACAAGCAGCATGGACGTAGCTGTGTAAAAAACTCATAAGCCCATTATATGTAAGAGAAATACTTGAACCTAATAGAAATAGTAAAATCAATGACCATTTGATTTCCAGGAGAATTTGTAAACTGAAAAATAGTTATGGTGATGACATTTAATTTCTAGGAGAATTTAATATGCAAGAAAATTAATGTACCTGACTGAGCACTCGGTGGAGCCAAACTCTGGCTTGTGAAACTCTGTTTCTATTAGTACTATCTACTACAAATATAAGACCCTGATCAAGTTTCCCATAAACAGCATCTCCAAAATGGTGGAACGTATTTGTATAAACACCACATAATTATTCATTACCCATTTATCAACTGAAACAAGATAGAGAAGAAAAATTTTCCATTCATGATTGGGGCAAATATATAAGGACTTAGGGAAACTTTCTGCATGTATTTAAAGGAATTACTAAAATGGATTCTTTTAGCTAGTGAAAATGATGATCTAATAAAGGCTTAAAAACTAAATGGATTCTTTTAGTTTTTACTAAAATCCAACAACATTGAACCCTCTGCATTGAAATTAGTTATGGATTCTGCAAGTTAGAATTCTCATGTCTATTAGCAACTATGAAAGCCCAACACCATTGAAATTTAATGTCTATCAAATTTAACCCTCTGTATTGAAATTAATTATGGATTTTTCAAATGTGTTTACACTGATGAGATCTCGAGATTGAGGAAAAACATTTTCTAGCAAAAAACGCACACAAAACGACGACAGAAAAGGTGAGGGAGATTATTAACTGACCTTGGAGGACAGACAAGGAGGAGGCGGAGGAGAAGACGAGTTGGAGGGATCGCGGTGCAATGTTGAGAACTTCTGACTCAACGACTTCTTTAGCTTCCGAAACGTATCGGCAATCAGAAATCAAAGAAACAGTAAGAAATGGTGAGAGGATGGATATATGTTGGTGAAGATGAAATCGTCTGAGAAACGGTGAGGATGGATGTTTGTGAAGTTGAAATGGTGAGACCATGAGAGTGTAGTGACCGAGACAGAGAGAGTGAGGCTAAGTCTGGCGATAGGTGAGGCTCGTTTATCTGTGAAAGTTTTCAGTCCCGCCTGTTGGGGCCAAATATTTTGGCTGAAATTTTTTTTAATCTGCCAAATTTTCCATGGCGTCGAAAGAATGCCCTAGAAATCAAGTATCCATGGCAGTGTTTCAAATGCCATTAATTTTATGACATTTATGTGAGGTCATGATTTAGTCAAAGTATCCATGACGTTGAGTAAACGCCATCCTCTTTTTTTTATTTTTATGGCACAGTTTTCACGTCATTGTTTCATTATTCAATGGCATTTTTGCTTGATTGTCATAATTAACAATATATATATTGCATTTCATGACGTTTTGTTTTAAAACGTCATAATAGTATCTTTTTATGACATTGATTTTTAAAACGTCATTAATCAAATGCCATGAAAAGTGAATTTTGTTGTAGTGCTGGGAGGGAGAGGAGGAAGAGAAGGAGAGATCGGGAAGGGAGTGGGAGGACTGAGGAGAGAGAAAAGATGCAATGTACAGAGAAGAGGAGAGAGAAATGAACTAGAGAAATTGGGAAGAAGATAAGTCTTCGACCAAAAAAAAAAAAAAGATAAGTCATGGGAAGAAAAGGAGTCAGGGGAAGAAAAGGAATGAAAGAAAAAAGAAGGAAAGAAAAAAAAAAAAAAAAAAAAAGTTTAGGGCTAATTGGAGTTTGGGGCCTTTGGGCAATTGAAAAAAAAAAAAAGGATTTGAGATTTGATTCGGCTCTTTTGGGATTTTGTTTAGTTGTTTTTAAATCTAAACTTTAATACATTTTTATATAAAAAATACCCTAAAGGGCCTAAACCCTAATATCTTATATCATATCCTAAAGAATATACTAATTTTATTTAACAGTATTTATCTCCAATGCGCATTATATTCATCTTATATCACATGAAACCTACTATATAATTTGGTTTCTTCAATATTTTTTATCAATGTAGTAGATAATATGTTAAATAAACATATGGTAAAGTTTCATTCAAAATTTTCGTATTTTGATAGTAATTTTCGTCGTTTCTGTTTAATTTTTGTCAAAACTTTCATCAAAATTTCTTCGAAATCCGAAATTTTACTCCTTAGTTACATAAAGATAAACGTTGCCCTTAATATTCATTTATTTAATTAATTCCTAAAATTCAAAACTAATTGGCTTTTAGGACATACAGATAACAAGAATTAGAGGTGGTAATTTTGTACACGACACGAAGTTAGCGAGTAGGTCTTGACCATTTCTTAACACGCACATGAATATGACATGACATGCAAAATATAAATAATAAGCGAGTCAGGTTAGTGTCAAACATGTGTAACACGATTATGATACCATAAACATGTTTAACTAATGTTAAATGAAAAAAAAATGAGTTACTTTTCTCATTATTTAATATGTACTATATGATTCATTGTATAATTATAGTTATTTTTTATAGTTTTGTTAATATCATGATTAAATAGATTTTTATTGCAAGTGATGTATAAGTGATAGTTCTCGTTTAAAAATAATGGATACTATGTTTATGTTATTAGATCACATGATATAATCAACCCAAATACGAAAGGATTACAAACGGATTGAGTTAAGTTGAGTCATTTGACACGATTAATTAAATGAATTAGATTTATAAGATTGTCTAGTATTTAATACAAACACGAAATGACACGATACAAATACGACCCCCACTGACATGATATGCAACTAAGGAGTAAAATTTTGGTTTCGAGAAAATTTTCGATGGAAATTTCGAAGGAAATTTTCGCAGAAATTTCGATTAAAATTTTGATTTCGACAAAATTAGAAAAAAACGACGAAAATTGCTATCAAAATACGGAAATTTTGAATGAAACTTGACCATATGTTTATTTAACATATTATCTACTATATTGATAAAAAACATTGAAGAAACCAAATCATATAATAGGTTTCATGTGATATAAGATAAATATAATGCGCGCTGAAGGCAAATACTGTTAAGTAAAATTAGTATAATGAATAAATGAAATTAGTATATTCTTTATACTCTATAATCTATACACTAACTCTAATACTAGACCATATATACTCTATATACCTAATACTCTTTATACTCTATAATCTATGCACTAAACCCTATATATTTTATATTCTTTAGGATATAGACCATATGATATAATATATTAAAGTTTAGGCCCTTTAGGGTATTTTTAATTATTTTTTATATAGAAATGTATTAGAGTTTAGAGTTTAAAAACAACTAAACAAAACCCCAAAAGAGTCAAACCAAACCCCAAACGAAACTCCAAACCTTTTTTTTTTTATTTTCAATTGNTCCCAGCCCCTTTCCCCCTCACCCAGCCCCTCCCAGCCCCTCTCCTCCTAAAAATTATAAATGACACTGCCAAATTCTCTGAAATTTAGCGAAATTTCCAAAATTTTGCCGAAACAAGTACGAAAATAAGTAAAATATTTGATAAAATCTCGGTGACCCAAAAAAATGAAATTTTCGGGTACATTTCGCCAAAAATTTCGAAATTTCATTCGTCTAACCAGAATGACCTCATTTTTTTTTATTTCTTTCAAAGAAATAAGATAAAATATTAGAATGTTAGGGGAAAATTTAGGTGTGAATAGCAAGTTAGCTTCGTTAACAAAACTTGAAATTGGACTGGGCCCTAACTTGGCTCAACGCCCAATGGACTCAACCTAAAACCTGGGCCTGAATAGCGGATCTAGCAGAGCACGAGTTCAGCCTTTTGCTCTGTCAAAACCTCAGTTCGTACCCCCTTCCCAACTGAACTATAAAACACTCTCTCTGCGTGGTCTGATCTCTTGTCTCTCTCTCTCTCTCTCTGTCCGCACAAGGAAAGCAAAATCTCTGCTTTTAATTTGCAGAATCTTCGATTCTTGATAGTTTTGAAAGCTTCACTCTTTGTGTCCGGCTAAGCCTCTCTCTCTCCCTTTATCTATGTATTCTTGGAACTGATCAAATGGGCAATTGGAGAAATCGTTTCTCTCGTAGAAATCGTTGCCGTCAAGAAAAGCTTCCAAGCCCAACCCCTTTACCATATCACCCTCAACCACCTCCCGCTTCAGGTAATTTTCTTCCTTCATCTTTCTTTTTTTATAAAAAAAAGATTGCATGTGTGATAATTAGAAGTATAGAACGCCCGATTCATTTTTAATTTTCTTTTTCTATTACAATGTAAGCTAATAAATTTGAATTGGGTTCCTAAAGTTAAAGAATTTATTGTTCTTTCTATGTTGTAATGACGAATGAGTGATATGTAATTTGGGAAGGCAGCTTTTTTACTTTGAGATCTTCTGTTATCTCAGTAAAAAAAAAAAATTGTTATTTCAATCTCAATTTGTGGTAGGCTTTTTAGTTCCATTCATCAATTATTGTGAAGAAAATGAGTCTTTATTTTCGTTATCTATGCTAAATGTGATGATGAGAAACCATAACGTAACTAATTCCATCTCATATTCTCATGCATTGTAATTTGTAAGGCTGCTTTCATAATTGTTTAGGCCCCAAGAGAGCTTTAGACTCTGGATTGTGTTTAAATAGCATTAGTTCATTGTTGTTAGAGATGGGAATTCTCTACTTTCTATTTTTCTTTTTCCTTTTTCCTTCTATCGCTGGTTGGTCATGTGGCTTTTCAGATACTTGTTTTACATGTTTTACATGTTGTACATGACAAATGAAGCATTAATCCTTATATGATCTGTGCAAGTAGTTTTATGTTGGAGATTTAGGTAGCAATGGCATTGATCCTAGTGGGTTCTTATTCTTTTTTTGGATTTTTCCCATTTTGTAGGGTTTTGGCAGGATGGTATACCTTACTGGGAAAAGAAATTCTGCACTTTGGTTGGGTCCTTACCATGGGGGAAGATAGTAGATGCCAAGAACTATATGTATGGCAATAGTAATGTACTCAATTGGGATGACTCAGCTGGCGAGGAGGCATTTCAAAATGCAAAAAGGCGCTTTTGGGCAGACATCAATGGCCTGCCCTGTGACATCTCTCTGCCTGATCCAGATATTTATATTGCTGAAATTGATTGGAACCCTATTATTGATCCTGAAATCATTGAGGAATTGGATCGTGAATACTATGCTCCTCCTGATGAAGGAGAAGAGAATACCAAGTTCGGGCAAAGAAACAAGAGGAGAAAAAATTCAGCTTTTGTTCCGGATAACCATGCAAATCCTTGGGAATGTGACAGTATGCAGGGTAGTGGGAATTTAAAAAATGAAGCACAGGGCTGGAACGGGAGTAATTGTATCAATGATTTAACAAATGGGGTTAATCGTGATGCTAACCCCTGGGAACTTGGCATTACTCAGGGCGATGGAAGTATGAATAAGAATGCATGGGAAGATAATAGGGATGAGTCGTGGGGATGGAACCAGATAGGGAATAACATCAGTCTGTCAAAGGGTTGGGATAATGGTGACAGTCCTTGGGAACATGGCTGTCAGGGTGTTGCCTCTGTGAAACGTAATAGATGGGGTGATCCTGCATATAAGTCTTGGGAATGCAACCAGCAAGAGCCAAGGAATTTGGGTAATGGTGAAAATCCTTGGGAGTGCAGTCTTAGTCAAAATAGTAAAGCTCTAAACGATAGAGGATGGAGAAATTGTAGAGGAGATGACCGGGGTTGGAAACAGTCGGACAGCCATAATAACCAGAAAAATGATTTGGATTTTAGGATAGTAGGTAGTGGTAGGGGAGCTTGGAACGAGGGTGGCCAGAAGAGGGAACATTCACGCCAGTATATATCAGGCTACAAAAGCTCAAGATTTCAAGGGAGCGATTATCAAACAGTTAATTGCTGGAGGAGGGGTCACAATAGAAAGAAGGTTAGTTTTGGCTTTGAGTAGCCAGCAAGTGATAGATGATGCATCACTTTTTGGTCAGTATATTTTGAATTGCTAACTGATCGTAATTGATTTCTTGAAACCATCTATCCATGAATTCAATAGAAGCAGATTTGCAGACGTAATCTATATATCATGTCATCTGTGTTATATCATCTCCTATATGCAATGCCTAAATATGTTCTTCCAAAGTGAAACTCAAAACGGCAAATGTACTCCAACCTGAGTTTTTTTTTTTATACAGTTTGCTCATTATTTTTAACAATTGTGTAGCATCACCACTCACTCCACTTAACAGTTGTCATGTGTTATATCACAGTTAACTATATAGTTAATTTGTGGTTGTATTTATTACCAAAAGTAACACATGATACGCATTCAGTGGTAATGCTAAACCATGATTAAAAGTGGTGAGCAGAATTGTAATATGAATTTTTGTTTCAACACAGTGAGGGATATAATATATTGTTGCAAACCCCAGAATGTTGCAACTTGCAAGAGTGAGGGGATTCCAGATGTTTGCTTAAGAAGAAGAGCAATACGTACAGATATTTTGTATCTTTGTGTTAACTCCAAGGCAAGATATATTAATGATCAATTAACTTTGCGTTTCGTTGACTTGCCCTTGTTTTAAATCTTAATGGATACTCTCAGCTTTTGCATCATGTGTCGTTGTATAAGTACTTCAAATCAGCCATTTAATCTCAGCTGATTGATGATACCTGCAAAAATACCTCAAGTCTTAATCCTTTTTTGGCCAGGGCAAGTCTTAATCCTTGATTAATCCATAAAAGAGCATTGTTATTCACTTGTAAAGTAAAAGACGTAAAAAAACTAATAAATTTAAATTGAGCATTGCTATTCATTTGTGCAGCTATAACAAATGAAACAACATAAACTTTTTGATCTTTTGAAAGAAAAAAATCAGCAAGAATTAATCAACATAAGACAATGGAAGTTGAGTGTGCCCATTAATCATGATTATTCTTGAGAAATTTTGTGAAATAACCACTTTTAATACCAAACTTACTTTTTTGACCCTTAGTCCCAAACTTAATCTTTTTTTAACTCTTTTGCCTATTTTCGAATAAAAATACACCTGATATACATCCTCCTCTTTTACTTCAGAATTTCCCTCACCTCCCATCTCTTTTCCCAACCCATCTTCTTTCTAGAATATCATGGACACCATATCAAATCTAGTATGAAAATGCCAGATTGGGAAACATTATTCCACCGCCATCCTCCTCCCTTCCCCGCGAGCCCCATCTCTCTCCTTCTCTCTCCATCGTTGACAGACCCACTGGCTGACTAGCCACACTGATCCACTAACGGCAAGTTTTTTATTTTGTATAAAAAAATTGATGAAAATAAAATGGAGATCGACATTAAAGGTTAAAATTGGAGATCTGGGTTTGATAGATGATGGGGAAAGCTTAACCGTGATTTGGTTACTTTTTTGCTTTGAGAGTTTCATCTTATTAGGTTCGGAGATCTGAATTTTTTGTTCGTGTTTATCTTCAAAGCTCGACATCAATGGAACCCAAATTCATATTTGAAATTTCGATGGTTGACTAATAGTTGACAAATGGTCGCCACATTAGATGGTGTTAAAGCCATTTTAGATGGTATTGCAGCCAGTTCATCATGTTCATCTTCTCCCATTTGTCGCCGAAACAGTCACTAGCTAACCATTTGTCGACTATCAAAATTTCAGATCTAGAACAACAAAATCAGGTCGGAATTTCAGATCTGGAACAGCAAACCCATATCAAAATTTCAGATATGAAACAACAAACCCATGTTGGAATTTTATAGTTGGATTTTTTTTTAAGTATCTAACAACAAACCCACTTTTCCAAATCAATTTTCCATTTATTATATACAAAGAGCAATTGTCCACATAAAGCATAGAATAAGATTTTTTGCAAGCTACAAGGTCGTTGGTCTCCGATTTAGAGCCTGGCGAGGTCGTTGACCTCTATTTGTGCTTCGGCAATTGTTGTGTTGTTGCACACAGAGAGAGAGAGAGAGAGAGAGAGAGAGAGAGAGAGAGAGAGAGAGAGAGAATCGGTTGGGAAAAGAGAAGGGAGGAGAAGGGAGGAGAATGGGTTGGGGAGAGAGAAGGGATTTGAGGGAAATTCTGAAGTGAAAGAGGATGATGTATATCAGGAGTATTTTTTTTGTTTGAAAATAGGCAAAAGAGTAAAAAAAAGATTATGTTCGGAGATAAGGGTCAAAAAAGTAAGTTTGGAATTAAAATGAGTTATTTCACAAAAATTCTCATTCTTCTTGTAACTTGGCTGAAGCTAAAAACCATAAACTCTATATCACTAATTATGTGAATTAACCAACATCAGCATTCCCATCTACTTGTGATACTAGCCTGTTGACATCATCCCAACTCATTTGATAGAACTTGTAAATATACCTTAAAGCTTTGGTGCCCAAATAACCATATTAATGCTTAACATCAATTTATCTATGAATAATGCAATATTACATCACTGATTTCATTAATTAGTAATTTTAATTGATTGCGAACTCCCTAAAATAACTCAATTCACTGGCCACAATAGCTCTTATATTTTTAAGTAAGCCATAAACAAACACGCACCACACAAAACAAACACAAACATGCACGCACACATAACACACAAAGAGTATACACACATGCTGCATATGTTTCAATTGAAACAAGACTGAGGTTTTCACTTTTCACTACTATGCACACTAAGCTTTGGCTGAATCCATGATTAATGTGAGAAAATTTGGCATAACATCGACCCCTAAAGGCTTATTGTAAAATCATAAGATCACTTAAACGAAATTAACATTCTAGGACGTTCACAGGCAAAGAACAAGTTATCCAAAATATATAATTAAATATGTACATTGTATAAGATGGTATCACCACTAATTCTAAGTAACCGTCTTTATCTTTTATTATGGGAGTAAAAGAAATTCAGTTTAATTGTGTAAATGATCCTCTAAGGAGTCCAAAGGCATAAACTCATAAACAAAAAAGTGTTGAGGACTCCTGGATAATGCTTTACAGCCATTTAACATATGACACACCTTTTCAAAAAGCAATATATATATATTCTCCATATGAAATCTTGTTTTGAGATGATTGCGAAAGTCATTAGGAGGGTGTTGTTGCTGCGAGGTGTTATGTACTTGATCCCTGCATGGTATAAGTATTGGACCATGTAAATTAGACTTAAATATTGGGGAAAAACATGAAATAAAAAAAAAATAGAACATAAACAAACTTGGCTATATGATGAAGACGAATTCCTAACCTTGGATCTTCTTCTCTCCCCATAAATTGAAGGACAAGATCTCTTATTATGACCAATTACATTGCAGTTAACACATATAACTGTGCTCAAGTTCTCTTCTTCTAGTCATCTTAGGCCTTTGTGGGTGCTTCCTTACAACTGGTGGCTCAATTGTATCACAAACAAATTATGGCCACACACTTTCATCAGGAGCAAGGTGTATCATACCAGAATAAGTATTCATGAATGATGCCTTTTGTAGTATTAGATGAACATGCATAATTAACAATCTTAGCCCTTGCAATGCTTATGCAAGCCATGGCATATTTGCAAGGAACCCCACTTAGTTGCCAATTCCTACAATCCCTAGTGCTCAACCTAAGATTAACCACAAATGTCCTTCCTTCATCAATCATATCATATTCTTTCTCACCAGCCAAAATCACATTACATGTCTTCCTTCTTTGGTTGATGTGTCAATCTTTTCCTTAATTTTAGGAGGGATTGCAGTAGGCCATTGAAGAGCCTTTTGGGCCCTAGCTTGCAGCATTCTCATCACCTTCCTTCTATAGAATTCTAACAAGGTCAGAACTGGCCTATGTCTTGCCTTACCCAACTAGCTATTGAAGGACTTAGTCATATTATTTGTCACATGGTCAATTTTGACTATCACATCAAATGCATGTCTAGACCAATGGATTGGATCCACTTTCATTAACCAATTATGAGCATCCTTATTCACAGCCACCATTTGGGTCATATATTGTCTAAATTTTATTTTGTTGGCTGCTCTTGATGCCTTCCGAAATAGCTTTCCCAATCTGACTGCAGGATATTTTTGTCCAAAATTTGGCACAAATCTGCCTTGCACAGTACCTCACATTGTCATGTGGGAAGTGGGAACACCTTCTTGAGAGCATTTAATATGCCCTTTTGCCTATCACTCATGAAGGTAATTGTTCTCTCTTCCCTCCCCCAATATATTGGTGAATTAATGTCACAAAACACTCCCAATTTTCATTGGTCTCACCCTCACAAACACATATTTCCAATGGAAAAATCCCACAATTTGCATCTAATGCAACTGCTTCCAGAACCACACCACCAAACAGACCTTTCAAGTGACACCCATCTAGTCCAACAAATAGCCTACACCCACGCAAAAAAATCTTCCCTTTTTGCTGAAAAACTAACAAATAACCTTTTAAAATTTAGGTTATGTGATATCATAGTTTTGTGAGCATTAACAAAGGTGGCTTCAGCAACAGTACCCATTACTCACGAACATCTAAAATTGTGGGTGAACGCACCCTCCAAAATCGATCTACGAGGCGGACTGCCCCCGTAATAAAATTCCTATCGAGGGGGAATTTGTAGTAGTGCTAGTGAGAGAGACTATTATGAGAGAAACACATTCTTTTATCCTAGCAGGCCTTTAATTTGGTAGGTAACATCTTAAGCAAATTATCTAGGTTTCTTATCTTTATAACATTTGCATACGTATACAGCATCCTATAACCCCCTACATGATTCTCATCAAACTTTACAATAGCTATACTCTTGGCCCTGTACAGTTCCTCTTCACAGCCTCAACCTCATTCATTTTTCTCAACTCTTCAAGCAACACCTTAATACTTATGTGTCAGGAATGGACTGCACAAAGATTCCATTTTATTTGCAATCCATGCAATACTAGCCTTTGGTTCTTACCGATCTTTTCGCATGTATGTTTTACATCATACCTCTTTTTTTTTTTTTTAGCCGGGCTCCATCATACCTCTTAATTTTGAAAGAAACTCCATGAGCAGTTTGGGTCAACACATTTGCAAGTAACCCATGTGCTATCATTTTTTATCTTTTCCAAAAAAACCCTCTTGATTCACATAATCTTTAAGAACTTTCCTAAAGTGGTCAACATTATCAAAAACTTGTCATTTCTGCAAAGTAATATGCCCATCAACACTAGCCTCATACTCTTGACCTTTCATATGCCTACTAAACTTAGACATAGCATCATCATCTTCTGAAGAAGCCCTAATTTCATCCTTTAAGTGATCATCATTATTAGATTGATAACCTAACAATTTATCAAAACTATCATTGTCAGTAATCTCACCACCAAAGTCACCATCCTTCTCATTAGGCATAAAATACTTATCATTCTCCCCATCATCTTCACTCCAACCAAATCTTTCACCTGCCCACCCAAACATGCCATTAAATTGATTATCAACTAGCTCTTCATCCTCTATTGGAAAAGTAGAAGATGATCTCGATGATAGAATCGGGGATTGTCTCGGTGATGGTATCAGGGATTGTCTTGGTGATGGTATTGGGGATGGTCTTGGGGAAGTGTGCATTTATAAAGGTGGTGGAGGTGATAGAGGAAGGGTACTTGGATTGCATAATCTCAAGGTATAAATGAATCTTAGATAGTCTCCCCAAATGTCTCGTATATCCTAAACACATCTAGCAATTTAATTCCTATATGTTCTCACCTCTAGCTTATGATCTGACCTTAGAATCCTAGCTTCTACATTGAATTCTTCATTAATGTAATGTTTACAACTCAACATATATAATCTTGACATTAGAAACCATCACAACCAAACTATACATATTAGGATGCATATTCCCAACCTCAAACTAGCTCATCCCCAAAGGAGTGACAAACAATATCAAAGTTCATTGGTGCCTGTACATTATAAATCAGATAATAAATCATCATAATTGTTAGATAATAAATCAAATAATACACTTAAAGATATTTACATTTATAATCAAACTTATAGATATATACATCTACCAACTTACTTTTTATAGTTTGAAAAGTTACAATCATACTCCCGTAGCTTGGTTTATTTGTACTCGATCAAGGATATAAATTCAACTTTGTCTAATGTTTTACCAAGTCCTAATGTGCTAGTACGCTACAACATTTTGTGGTGAAATTCCCAAATAGATCATTAACAAGCCAAGATGGGGGTGAATAGGCTTAAACAACAAATTGTCCAATTTAAAATTTTCCCAGTTAATTAATTATGCAGCGGATTAAAATCAAACAAATTGAACAAACAACTAATCAAGGAACCACACAATAAACACAGAGATTTATTGACGCAGAAAACCCTTAACTGGAAAAACCGTAGGACATAGTCCAAAGATAACAATCCACTATGATATCTGAAACATACACCAGTGACTCAATCCAAACCTAATCTAGACTCCTTCTATAAAGATAAACTGATCTCTTGCCACTCGTTGCTTTTCAATCACAAGAATTGTTGGAGACCTTCTTGCCAACACCCTAAAGAAAAAAGCTCACAAACTCGTCTTTGACCTTGATGCTCGAGTTCAATCAATAATGGAGGATGACTGAATGAAGGCAATAGCTTGAATAGATTTACAAGGAACAATCTATTCAAATTATCTATGTTTATCCACGATGAACTAAAGTGTATAATGTATGAGCAAATTAGAATTATGTCAAAGATAGCTATTTATAAGAATCAATACCCTAATAACCTAGGAAACAAGTCATAAACCATATAGGAAACAATTAGAATTGAATTAGGACTTAAAACCCTTCAAAAATCGGACTCAAAAAGATTTAAAAAATATTTGGTACGCGTAGGATTGATCTTTCCAGGGGTAGGATCGATCCTCTGGGAGTTTTAAAAGATTTTGACGAGGTAGGATCAATCCTACTAGAGATCAATGAGCTATTAGAGGATTGATCCTCTGGTGCGAAACTTCAAGGAACATGACATTCACGCAGGGGAGGATCGATCCTCTGGGACCAAAAAATGTTTTTAAACATTTTCAAAGATCCTTTTTCAAATCCGAAGACATTTAAACATATTTAAATGCAAGTGAACATATTTCTAATCACCTAATATGCATGCATGGTCTCTAAGTCATATTACCTCAATCGTAAGAGAAATTGAACATCGAGACTTACCTTAGGAAACACTTTGGATGTGGACTTGAGAATCAACCTTTGCTTCAAACCAATGATAGTGTCCAAACATGACTTACTTAAACTTTCCTAAGTTAAAGCTTATAACTTGATGATTTTTGTCTTAAGAAATTGCCAATTACAAATTTTACACTTACATGTGAGGGTGTGATGAAAGGGCCCTTAGTTTAGTAATTGCCTATTGAGACATTTAATCAAACAATTTTTCTCCACCCCTCAAAGAAAAAATCAAGAAAATTAGAGACATGAATATATACAGACTTATAAAAATGCATAAAGATTAATACAATAGACTAAAAGCCAAAAGGAACTACAAATGACCATAAAAGTAGGACCTACGAATATATGCCTGACAAGATATCGAAGTTCCACACCTAATTGACTAGTCTAGATTGTCAACCTAAGGGAAATATGCAAAAGAACAATGTGTGAGGTAAGCATCACATACGTTCATAGATTTCCCTCGAGGGACCTTGGCTAGGTTTGAACATAGTAATTTAAAATATTTACTACATATAGCCAATGATAAAACAAAATAAAAGATTCACCACAAAAACCAGCATCAATAATAATTTTTAAAATCCACAAGCTTTGAATATGAACATGCAATCTTTCATAAAATATTTCAGGATCCCAAGTTTAGAGTGTACTTGATGATCCAACACTTAAAGGAACAATTATGCTTACAGAATAAAAATTCTGTATTGTAGCTAGAGTAGCCATCTTTGGTAAGTACCTCATAAGCTAGCCTCCCTATTGAACAAATCGACTAGCTTGTTTGTACAAACCCCTTCCAGAATTTTAGGGAATCGAACCCAAGGTCGTATAAATACAATCCTTAATTTACTCTTAAAACATCCATCAATAATCATAACAAAAAGTCATGCGATATGACAAGAAAAAACAATGCAGTTTTGTAGACAACAATTTTTATGATCACACATATACAAGGAAAAAGTCTCAATAGACAAGGTGTGAGGATTCCCCTTACTTAGAGTCCAAGCTTAACCTGATGATGCAGTTCCACAACACTGATGTCCTTGTCTCTTCTCTAAGTAAATGGAAAGCCAAGTCTAACAATAATTCAGTCAAAAGTAAATTTTAACAAAATTTCGACATGACATTTCCTTTTGGTCACATGCTTCCAGAAAATACCTGAAACCAGTCTACTAAGATTGTATCTTTGTACACTCTGAGTTCCCTTGGGGTTTATACTTAAATCCATTTTTTAATTTAAAATTTGAGGTTAACCAGTCAAAGTCCAACAGTATGACCGGGTTAGGGCATAGGAGACTGGGGGAGCTATGGCCCTGTGTCCAATGCTTGTACGCATTGACCTCGACATCATGTCATTCGGTTATTTTAACAAGGTTGCCTCAATCCTTTATTAGGTTGGTTAATCTACAAGTAAGTTTGATTTATCATACGAGTAAAGTAATTGAATAAATCCAACTTATTACTTTAATTGCATGCTACCTGATTGTCAATTTATTTTGTAGCAATATATTTCATTATTCAATTCATCATGCATAATTAGTTATTCTATTACAAATCCAAATTTAATTAATCATGCTTTTAAATCCAACTTCACAAGTTAGGTTTACGAGTACATACCCGATCGTAGACCTCTTTAGCTTAATCTCTTTGTCAAATCTTTGATTTTATTGAAACCCATTCTTGAAATCATTATGAAAAAAAAAAAAAAAAAAACCATTTTCATGGAGAAGTAGTTTTGGCATTAGAAATCAAAAATCGGTTTGGGTAATGTGAAACTTTTAGAAATATTTAACACCATTTATTGTAAAACAAGGTAGAAAAGTATATATATTCCCCCAAATAAAAAAAAAAAAAAGTAGAAGAGAAGATATGTACCTTTCACTTTGGTGCTCTTTCTTCTTTCAAAACAGAGGAATGCAATTTTTTGTGTAGAGTTCTTCTTCTTCTTGAGCAAAGTTAGGGTTAGGAAATCTTGAAAAAGGCAATAAGCTTTGAGTTTTGTTTGCTTTGATTTTGATTGTAATGGTGAGGTCTGGTGTGTTTTGCTTCTTAAGTGACGTTTCATTAAATAAGAAGGCAGTAAATATAACGATACATAGATGCAGTGGCATGGTCGTAAATAACATTATTTTTAATGGCTTTTGATTCAGTTCCTGGTGGTATTTTAAGAGGTAGGTCGAGCTAAAATTCTACTATAGCATGTGGGCTCTATTAGCCTTTTTTCGTTTATGGACTTAGAAAAAACATTACATTAATAAAATATAAAAATAATACATATAAAATATAGAAAATTAGGGTTAAATACCAAATATTAATAGTTTTTCAGCAAAGCAGCAATACACTAAATTTTTTTAGTTTATGTACTAACCTAGAGCAAGACATTTTGGATTAGGTCACAAATTGGTTTGCTATATAGTTGTGACTGTTTCAAATTCATAAAAAATCAAAATTTATAAGGATTTAATGCTTTTGATTTAGGCTTAGGGATGAAACTCTATAACCCAAAGACTAAACATTAAAATTTAAGCTTTACAAATATTGAAAAAACAACAAATTAATAATAAGGTTATGACTATTAGACAGTCATAACTCAGTATAACCTTGTTTTTTAAAGTTGGTACCTAAACTGAAATTTAGTATCTAAAGTAAAATGACATAAACGTTTTGGTAGTTAAAATGAAAAAACATTGCAATTTAGTATCTAAAATCAACGGACCTTATAAAATAAGATTTGGACGTACTGGTTGTTCTAATTAAATATGAGATGCCCATTTATTTGAGTTTCAAAGAGCCCAAAAAGTACCATCCACTCACAGTTTTATAGAAGGCCCTATATTTGGCTAACATGACACCATTATTAAGTGTGTAAATTCGTATGATTTCTCAGTTAAGCAAGTTACCAAAACCTGAACTACTTATAAATGGTGTTAAACAAATTCACAGTTTCATTTTTCCCCTGCACAAATTTTGATCCTAAATTCCTAACTCCCCAAATCAAAACGAATTCACAATTTCACACCAACAAGCAACAAGGCTTTAACAACAACATCACGGAGAAATAATGAATCGACTGATTCTATCAGAGCGCTGCTAAATGCACACCCAATTTCGTAATTACACACTCCTTTCTCACCTCACAACCTATTTTCTTTTTAATTTTATTAAGAGATAATTATGCTTAAGTTCTTTAGAAAAACAGTTTTTAGATGGAGACAGTCGGTGTTTTAAAATTTATAAGAAAATCCTTTTAATTCATAATAATTTATAATAAAAAATTTTTTATTCATAATAAAGTTCTTTTTATTTATAAGAAAATATTTTTAATTCATAATAAAGTCCTTCCTCGATTTGAAGGGTATTTATCCTTCTAGAGTGTAGAGTGGGCTTTGTATAGGCTGCATGTTAGGTTTTAACTCTGAAATAGCCCAAAATTTTAGAGTTAAAACCTAATATAAAGTCATCAAAGAAGAAAAATAAAATGACTTAATTAAAAACCCTAAATCACTACCGGTCTTAGTCTAAAATTGACTGGATTTTAAGTCTCCCTTTTATTAATCTCTTAAAACACACCCCAAAAATTCTTAAAATACCCCTACCACAACCCAACACAACCCAGCACACCCCCACCACCCCGACCTCGACCCCGTCACCTGCCGCCAGCCGTCCAACCTCTGCCACTATTGCCGGCACTGGCCGGCCTCCCTTACCCTTCTTTGTCCATCTTCCTTTCTCCCTTATCTCTCTTTCTCTCTGTCTCTTTCTCTTTCTCTGCCTTTCTCTCACCTCTCTTCTCTCCTCTGTCTATCTCTCTCGATCTCCGATATGCTGCAGAGGTCGGCTTCTACATTGGTCGATGACGACGACGGATGTGGAGGTCAACAAGGTCACCGGCCTCTGTAGCAAATCATAGAGAGATAGACAAAAGGGAGGAGAGAGGTGAGAGAAAGGCATAGAAGAGAGAGAGAGGGAAGGAGAGAGAGGTGGGAGAGATAAAGAGAGGTGAGATGTGTGAAGAGAGAGAAAGAGGGAAGGAGAGAGAGGTGGGAGAGATAAAGAGAGGTGAGATGTGTGAAGAGAGAGAAAGAGAGTTAGAGGTTCCCCGCAAGTTACGATGGCAGCACTGGAGGTCCACCTTAGGGTTTTGTTTTTTTATTTTTGTCCTTTATGGTCTTTTTCATTTTGAGTTAAATTTGTAATTTCAAATTTAAAAGGGAAGGGTTGTGTAATGAGAAGAAATTGGGTGTGCAGCAGCACTCTTCTATCATCATTTCATCATCCCTAAACAACAAAATTACAAAAAGACCCGAAGCAACATATATAAGTCACTTGATGAAGTGAAAATAATTGGAGGAAGAGAGAGAGAGAGAGATTGACAGACAAAGAGGGGTATAAACAAACTGTAAAATGCCACCTCAGTCCCTACCCTCTAAACCCCAGAACTTCAACTTCTTCCACGGCCACCGCAAGCCCTCCCACAACCGGCCCATAGTGCGTGGCGGCCTCTTCTCCAACCGCCTCTCTCTCCCAAACCCCAATCCCACAACAACCGAATCCCAGCCCTTCGATCTCTCCAAGTGGGACCCACACCTCCCCCAATCCCAGCCGTCTACGTCATGCAACGCCACCACCACCACCACCACCCCCGCGCTCTCATTCCTCTCCCCCATTGCCCGCTTCATAATCGACGCCTTTCGCAAAAACCGGAACCACTGGGGCCCGCCGGTCGTCTCGGAGCTCCAGAAACTCCGCCGGGTCACGCCCGACCTCGTCGCCGAGGTACTTAAAGTTCAAAACGACCCCGTCTCAGCCTCCAAGTTCTTCCACTGGGCAGGTAAGCAAAAAGGTTTCAAGCACACATTTGCTTCATACAATGCCTTGGCTTATTGTTTGAACCGGTCCAACCGGTTCCGGTCCGCGGACCAAGTCCCTGAGTTGATGGACTCGCAGGGAAAACCGCCCAGTGAGAAACAGTTTGAGATTCTCATTAGGATGCATTCTGATGCCAATAGAGGTCTTAGGGTTTATTATGTTTATGAGAAAATGAAGAAATTTGGGGTTAAACCTAGGATTTTCTTGTACAATAGGATCATGGATGGGTTAGTGAAAACGGGTCATTTAGATTTGGCGTTGTCGGTTTACGACGACTTTCGGGCTGATGGGTTGGTGGAGGAGAGTGTTACTTTTATGATCTTGATAAAGGGTATGTGTAAATTGGGAAGAATTGATGAAATGTTGCAGCTTTTGGATAGAATGAGGGTGAATTTGTGTAAACCGGACGTGTTTGCATACACAGCAATGATTAAGGTTTTGGTTTCGGAGGGTAATTTGGATGGATGTTTGAGGGCTTGGGAGGAAATGAGGAGAGATAAGGTTGAGGCGGACGTTATGGCATATGTGACTCTGGTTACGGGGTTGTGTAAAGGAGGGAGGGTGGAGAAAGGGTACGAGCTGTTTAGGGAGATGAAGGCGAAGGGTTTCTTGATTGATAGAGCAATTTATGGGGTGTTGGTTGAGGGGTTTGTGGCAGACAGGAAGGTTGGGATGGCTTGTGATTTATTGAAGGATTTGGTGGATTCAGGGTATAGGGCAGATTTGGGGATATATAATTCTCTTATTGAGGGTTTATGTTTTGTGAAGCGGGTTGATAAGGCTTATAAGCTTTTCCGAGTTATAGTTCAAGAGGGTCTTGAGCCAGATTTTGCGACGGTGAAGCCCATTTTGGTGTCTTATGCTGAGATGAGAAGAATGGATAACTTCTGCGAGTTGCTTGCACGGATGGAGAAATTTGGTTTTCCTGTTATTGATGAACTTTCAAAATTCTTCTCCTCTGTGGTAGGAAAGGAGGATGGTGTAGTGATGGCTCTGGAAGTGTTTGAAGACTTGAAAGTTAAAGGTTATTATAGTGCTGGAATCTACAATATACTTATGGGAGCCCTCCACAAATTTGGGAAAGTGAAGAAAGCATTATCTCTCTTTAATGAAATGAAGGATTTTGATTTCCAGCCTGACTTCTCTACTTATAGCATTGCAATTATGTGTTTTATTGAAGATGGGGACATCCATGAGGCTTGTGCTTGTCATAATAAGATAATTGAGATGTCTTGTGTTCCTTCTGTTGCTGCATATACTTATCTTGCTAGAGGGCTTTGTAAAGCTGGAGAGATTGATCATGTTATGCTGCTTGTTCGTGACTGCTTAGCCAGTGTGACAAGTGGCCCCATGGAATTCAAGTATTCACTTACTGTTTTCCATGCTTGTAAATCGAATAATGCTGAGAAGGTGATTGCTGTACTAAATGAGATGATGCAGCAGGGTTGTCCTCCAGATGATATTATATACTGTGCTATAATCTCTGGCATGTGTAAGCATGGCACAATAGAGGAGGCAAGGAAGGTATTTTCAAATTTGCATGACCGCAAACTTTTAACAGAAGGCAACATGATTGTGTATGATGAAGTATTAATTGAACACATGAAGAAGAAGACAGCGGATCTGGTGGTGTCGGGGTTGAAGTTTTTTGGTTTAGAATCCAAGTTGAAAGCAAAGGGTTGTAAACTGCTGTCAGGTTAAAATTATGAATCCAGGTACTGAATTCACTGGCTACTTTGGCTTTTAACATGTTAAATATGTATAGGAGTATCCCAGAAACCATTTGAAAGCAAAGGGCTGTAAACTGCTGTCAGGTTAATGCATGAAGTTGTATTGGGTAGTGTGAAAACTGCATTTAAGGATGAATATATTTGTGGTTGTAGTCTTCAGAATGGAGGAGGGTGCACCTTTTCAGGGTGGTGTTCTGAGGCCTTATATCAGCCGGCATCATCATGATGTTTGATTTTTTGGTGTCTCACCAACTTCTCCAACAGGTTAGTTTAGTCCTCCAAAGTCTTCTGTTAAACCTAGCAAGATGTCCCAATAGTATTATGCTTTATTGTCAATTGATGTGCTTTAGCTAGCTGATTCTTAGTTCTATTTTCTATATTGGGCCATTATTTTGGCATCTTTTGTAAAATAATTAAGAATCTTGTATTTTTTTTTATCTTTTCAGAATTTAAAACTTAATTCAAAACTTTCATTCTGTGTACAGGTGGCTTCATTTGCCATGTTGAGGGCTCAGAAGAAGCTCATACTAGCAAGCAAGCATGTGCAAGAACCAATCAGCATACAAATCTGAGGTCTTCCTAGATGGATTGACATACGACTGGGTTCTTTCTCACTGACTTCCTCCTTCATCCACTTAAGTCATTAGGAATGGAACCAGTGGAAAGTCGTATGCAGAAGAGAAGTGCAAAATGGGCAAAGACAGAGACTTTGGAAGCGAAAGATGCACCGATTGACACTCGTCCAAGCCCTGTACATGGTAATTTGCCTTGCTGTAGCCAAGTCAGGGAATCATTTTCTTATGAGAAAGTGTAGGAATCAATTATCATGCAGTTAAGAAAAGGAAATGAAGTATTATTTAATCTACCTCAGACCTACAAGATTCTAGAGATGCACAACACAGCTTAATGGTAGGAGAGGCTTGGTGAATTCTCATTGAGGCTGGATTTTGTGGTTTACCAGCTTGTGAATTCTCTTTGTGACTGTACTTCTGACCAGTATAATTTTGGAGGTAGAAGAACAATTTAGCAGCAAATGAGGTTTTCAGAACCTGGTTGATGCAGAATATGGGTAGTCTAGGCTTTGTTACTCTGCAACTTGCTTGCGACTGGTTGTTGCCGCTATGATTTAGGGGATGCCAGGTACAATTTGGCTCAGAAACCCGGTTGAGACTGAGCATGTTGATTTGCTGGTTGTTTGGCCCTTGCTTGAATAGAATTCAATTATCACCATATATAATTTCTTTCGACAAATGTTTGGAGAAGTGAAAAGTTGGCTCGTTACTGAAGCTGTCCAGAAAATATTTGCAGTTTTTTTGTACTTTATTGTGTGGATGCCTTTTTTGTAGTTACAAATTCATCTATAAGGATATACTTGTTATTCCATTGATAGCAGGTAGAGCTGTCTCTCAAGGCAAGCTCTAATTTTAAGGAAAGTGATGGACTGACCATGAAGACAGAAGCAGCAGTTCCAGATTGCAGGAGTTGATATCCCTGTGTTTTCTACAATAGGTTGAAGATGGCAGCTCTAAAATGCTCAGTCTTGCCAAGGAACGATGGTGGACTGCAATTGGAATGCCAATTTCATGTAACCAATTATAGGATTAATAGCATTGGCTTGCATAGCTCCACAAGCTACCGCTTTAGAATCCAATGTACAATATGTAAAGCAACTTTGGGTTTTGACATCTGACTTTTCTGCTTTGTATTCTGCATCTTTAAGTAAATAAATAGTGGAGTAGGTAATTTTTCTCTTACAAGTTAAATATAGCAATTCTTTATTTTGTTTTTTGTTTCTCAGAATTGTCTACAACTTTAAATTAAAATTTAAAAATAATAAAAGAAAATAATGTTATTGATTAATGTGAGTTGGTCTCTGAAAATCTTGCATATCATAAAAATGAGAATAACTTACCTGTCCCTGTTATAGGGACAGGTGTTATCCCAATTAGAGAGAGAGGGGAGGGTAAGTCCTCCATAAAAATACATTGGAGCTCTGATGGAAGATTTAAATTAGAAACTAAGGGATGCCAAAGTAAAGAGAGGATATAGATCTATCCCTGGAAATTACAAAAAATGCGCATCTTCATTCCTTTCTTTTTTTTTTTTTTTTTTTTAACATTCAATAGAAACACAAGCATATGCACGCATGGAGTCGTGGGGATTAATTAAACCTTTAAACTTACCCTGTGTTCTTATTATTGAAGAAGACAAGGTGCCATAAGACTCAGGCTACTGACATAGCAATCTAATGTTAACATGCATTTGACATAAAAAATTGTCAAAATAAGCTAATTGGGAGCTACAAGCCTACAAGGTTCCTCCATCTACATCTTTCCCTCACATTCATAGTCACATATATTCATAATGCACGGCCACTGGCTGATATGAACATTAAAATTACACTATAGTTACTGTATCAAGCAACAAAATGAACGTCTAGACTTCCCTTTTTGGCCGGTTACGAGTTCGTGGAAGGGCAGGTTTTTCTTCTAAAGACATGTCAACATCATTGTCCTCCTCTGTTTCTCTGATTGCTTGGTTAATTGCAACCTGCATCAAGAACGCAAACATTATATGACCTACTTACAAAACAAAAATAACAATAAATTTAAAAAAAAAAAAAAAAAAAAAAAACGCACACAACACATGTGAAAACATAAACAATCAGGATGATGACAATTTCAGCATGCTTTCCATATTTCTTGTAGGATAATTTTCTTCAGAGACTGACTATAATGTGAGGCCACATAAACAAAAGTCGAGCTCTAAAGAAAGATACGCCACCCCATGAATTAGCAGTTACTATGGCTGCACAGCAAACCAAATGATAATAAATAATTTGCTCAGACAACCAAGTGTAGCTTGGAAATGCTCTATTGAATTAGTTTGTGGAATCCAGCAGTTCATATATCATAAATAAACATCACAATAAAATAGATCACTATTGAAAGTTTAGTAGTACTTTGTCAAACTCTCACTTTCCAGCCCTCCCTGTTCAACTAAGGGCTCTAAAGATGAGTTGTAAAATTATTGAAAACAGAGGAAACTAAATCATGATTTTTCACATTACAATAGAGAATCAATACTCAAATATAGCAGCATAAGATAAATGATCCCTAAAATATTTTGAAAAACAAAAACATAAAAGGAAAATAGGAATGCTATTAGGGGTTGTGAAATAGCATGGCACGGTAAATAAATAAAAAATATTCTTTTTAAGGCATATCTCTGTCCTGAACTCAAATCTTTCTGCGAAACTCTATTGGTACCATCAGTTTGCATAACATATAAATCTCTAAGAACATGGCATCCAGAAATGGAAGCTGTAATCAAAATCATGCTTAAAAACACAATTAAGATTTTATTTGAATAGTCCATTTCAGATTTCACAATTATATGTTGAAAAATAAAAATTTCTTGACATAGCAAGATGATAGTAAACATCATAGTAGCCATTCATTAATATATCATTTAAATTAAAAAAATATAAAATAGGGGGAAAAAGAAACTGAAGGCTTGCCTAGCAGTTCAATTGGCACATTTTATATGCCATATGCTAATGCTTTCTATGCAGATTGCAGTGCTCACAGTCATAATGTAATCCCATTTGATCAAATACTTACTAGGCATACATAGACAACATTCTTCATTACAATCACCACAAAAAACAACAAAAAATCCAAAACCCACATGAATTTAAGCAGTTTAAAAGCATTAAACGCGAGTAACTCAAAAAACCCAGTTGAAGAAAGTCCACAAACCTCCTCCAGAAAGTCTCTGTCGAGCTTGTCGGCGACTCTGATAGAGGTGAAGACAGTCACAGCGATTAGGGAGAGTGGCAGAACGAATGCGAAGACGTACTGGTTCGCGGTGGGACCCGCACGTGTCACCACCGTTAGGCCTCTGGTTTGCCGGGCGGGAAATCGGACTGCAGGCGAGATGGGCACGTGCGGAGGAGGGGGATTGAATGAAGCACGTGAGGGTGAGGGTGGTGGAGAGAGAGTGAGAGTGAGAAGCTTTGCCATGGCAGCTTAGCTTTAGCTCCGAAGGGATAAAATTATCATTGCATTTTATGAACTCTCACTGCAGGTGACGTTAAGGTTTTCTTTCTTGTTTTATTTTGTAGCATCTATTAACAAGAAACCAAAAAAAAAAAAAAAAAAAAAAAAAAAAAAAAAAAAAAAAAAAAAAAAAAAAAAAAAAAAAAAACATATCGACCAAAAAATAAATAAACAAGAAAAAAATTAGGGAATTTGATTTGATTTTTTCCTTCTTTTCCACTAGTTTCTAATTTTTTTTTTAATATTAATCAACAATTGTCATTCATGATATTTGAATTCAAGTGCTTCTTTCACAAAAGTAAGATCCGATGACATCACTAGACTAATGGTTATTGGCCACCAAGGCCTTCTACAATGGGAATCCCTAAATACCTAATATCCAAATCAATTTTGGAAATCAAAAAGTATAAAAATATAGATTTTGGGGATCATTAATACAATGGTGTTGATGCCCAAATATGGGGATATTAATATTTAACTCATTTACTTAATCTTAAAATTGATTAAGTGTCCGTTAATTAAATATTTAAAATATTTTAGGCNGAAAAATGGATGTTAGGTGGCAAATTAGCACATATTGATAATTTCAGGTGGTAAATTGGCAAGAAAAAAAGTTTGGGTGGTATTTGAGCACACCCCCTGTAGTTCAGGTGGTATTTGGGTAAAAAAGCCAATATTTTATGATTAAGAAATTATATCATTATTAATAATTTAATTAGCTCTTCAAAATGATACCAATATTAATATATTAATATTAAAATATTAAAAACGTTAAACACAATACAATTTATTTCATTTCACAATACAAACACATATTATGCAATCATATTGTGTCGCTCATCATCGACAATCATATTGTGCAATATTATGCACGCTTTCATGATATAACTCATATCATCCATATCCCAATAACGAGCGGGTCGTTTGATAATCTGCCATCGGGCTTTTAAAATCCCAAATGCCCTCTCCACATCCTTACGAAAGCTCTCTTGTTTCCTTGCAAACAACTTGTAAGGTTTCGAAACTGGATTGCGTATTGATGAAATTAGAGTCGCCCACTTGGGGTAGATCCCGTCAGCAAAATAGTATGAGATTTTGAATTCCACATCATTGACATTGTATTTCACCCTGTGGGCTCTTCCAGATATCTTCTAATCAAAAAGGTGTGAGCAATCCAACACGGTAATGTCATTGTTAGAACTCGGAAATCCGAAGTTTGCATGCCAAATCCACGTATCGTATGAGGCAACTGCTTCCAAAATAACGGTAGATGTATGATAGTGCCTACGATAATGAGCTTGCTCAGCAAATGAGGCAATTTTGCCACACCCAGTGCATGCAGTCTAAGCTTCCAATCATTCTTGAAAATCCTCTCTGGCGCCCCTTTCGTATGAGTCTTCTCATATCCTCCAAGTTAGGTCTGCGGAGATACTCTTCCTCATAGACGTTGATGATGGCTCGACAGAACTTATATGGTGCCCTGGTTAATGGTTAGTAGCTCTGCAACCCCATCGAGGGGTTGGCCATACGCCATCACTCTCAATGCTGCAGTCACCTTCTGATGGGGTGTGCAACCAAGTCTACCGAGGGCATCTGGCCTGGATTGAAACCAATCATCATGGAGGCACACATCATTCAGAATCTTGTTGAATAAGGGTTGATGCATACGGAAGCGTCTCCGAAACGTCACTGTGTCTTCTATCGATGCAGGGATAAAGTAATTCTACATTAGCCTCCCGTGAGCGCCTTCCCTATCCCAACGTGTGTAACGTCGATGAGAACACGTATGGACGTGGGGTGTCGACTGATTGCCCCATGGACATAATTACACACCCCATCAGCCTTCTGCCTTCATTTACCCTCTCGTAACTAGTATCGGAATCGTCATACTCGATCTCGGGAGGACTCGAAGATGACGACGAAGACGATGCGTAGTTGAAAGGATTCATTGAAGTTTTGATCGGATGATAAATTATCTTGAATAGATAAAAACTGCCTGAATTTCAATGGACGAAGTTATCACAATTTATACAGAGTTCATAATAATAAGGTACGTGACCTATCATTTCATGCAGAGTACGTGAATAGTCATATCATGCAAGGTACGTGAATAGTCATATCAAGCAGGGTTAGTGAATAGTCACTTCATGCAGGGCACGTGAATAGTCATATCATGCAGGGTGTGTGAATAGTCACTTCATGCAGGGTACGTGAATAGTCATATCATGCAGGGTGCATAAATAGTCACTTCATGCAGTGTATGTGAATAGTCATATCATGCAGGGTGCGTGAATAGTCACTTCATATAGTGTACGGTAATAGTCACTTCATTAAATCCTAAACATAATGATTCAAATCTTAAACATAATTTAACTCACAAGCATAATAAAAACATAATTGAACTCTCAGACATAATAAAAACATAATTCAAATCTCAGACATAATAAAAACATAATTCAAATCCACTAATTATTTGGAGGGTACCTTGGGTATAACTGGTTGAGGTCAGTCATATTCGGGTAGTATGCGGCTGAACTTGAGGTAGCACGTGCACGTCTTCTTGCAATTATTTCAGCTTGCTTTGATCCCCAATACTCTCTTTGCATGTCATTCATGTTTGTCAAGTCTTTGTCCATAATCTGACCTTCCTCCCACTCTATCGCCCTCTCAAGCTTCACCTGTTCTCTTGCTTCCCTCGCCCTTTCTCTTGCTTCCTTCGCCCTTTCTCTTGCTTCCCATGCCATGTCTCTTGCCACTTCTCTTTCTTGTTTCGCCCTTTCTCTTTCATGTCTTATTTCCTCAGCTACACATAACCTATTATTATATTCGTCAATTGCCTCCAACATATGAATTTGGTGGGGATCAGCTGCCTTGGCCCGCTTTGCTTTATTTCTTCCTATTGGCCTTGGGCGTGACGGGCCTACTGGTTGCCATGATGGTGGGTCATCATTTGTATCAAGACAAGTCTCATCTTCATCATTCGGTGTGTAATCGGTCAGTGCGTCCTGATCTCTGACCCGCATAGTTGAATTTGCAGCTGAGTACTTGACGCATTCTTTTAAATCCTTCCAAACATGGAGCATGCTAAACTTTTTTCCATTGTTCTTGTCTTAATATATCTAAAGTGTGTCCGCAAACTACAAAAATTATGACAGATGAATAAAGTATCAAGTATTAACAATGGAATAAACATATAACATTCAATTAAATATATACATTCATAAAAAATAACTTACAACATCGTCTCAATTCGCACTACTTTGACGTCTCCTTTCGGCATCCAAAAACGAGACATAAAATTTGTTGCAAAAGGCGACAATGTCCTTCCACCGTGATCTAATTGCGCTCATCGTTCTGCCCGTTGGTGTGCCCAAATTATGCTGAAAAACAATGTAAACTTCGGCCCAGAATACATCATTTTTTTGTTGTGCACCGAGTTCCGAATTTGGAGACTTCTCTAGCCAAGCTTGAACTAGAGCAATATCTTCATTTTTGGTCTAACCAAGACCTCTAACCATATTGAATTCACTAAATTTGATGAAAACGTGGTGTAAAAGAGAGAAAGATGTGAAGAAAAAAATAACAAGAATGAGGTTTATATAGAATTTTTGGTGTACTAGCCGTTATAAAATTAAAGGGAATTTTAAAAAAAAATTTCAAATTTTTTTGACATTTTTTTCAATTTTCAATTTTTATTATTATTATTTTTTGTTCAAAAATGACATTTAGTCATTCTGGGCCGCTGATCTTCAACGGCACACAGATCCCCACCGTCCAAATTGAATGGCAAGGAGCCGTTACAATGTGGAGCTGCAGGGGGCTTGTTTTGGAAGCAGCGAGCTTGGATTGTGGAGCTGCAGGGGGCTGTCGGCTGATGTGGCAGCTCCCTAGTCCTTCATGCCAGCCATGGGCCTCGCAAGCAGCTTTAATGTGAATGAGAGAGAATCAATTTTTTATTTTTTGTGGGCCAGCCATGAGTTTTGGTTTTGGGTATAGCCTATACCCAAAACTGGGGATAGGTTTTGGGGATTAAAAAATTTTGGGGTTAAGATTCTGGCCCATTGTAAATGGGCTATACCCAAAATATACCCAAAAAATAGGATTGGGGATCAGATACAGCCCCCATTGTAGAAGGCCTAATTTCTCGTTAAGCTTGTGTCTATTATAAATGAATGAGATTTAGAGTAGACTCAAATTTGAATAAATGAAAAATTACAACATTATTTGGTTGATACAATTTGGTTAACGAATTTGACAAGTCTAGCAGTACTTTTTAGAAATTTTATGAAATGACTCATTTTAATGCCTTATTCACTTTCCTAATCTCCCCTCAAAAAAGTTTACAATTTGAACTGTTTTAGACCGAATTACTCCTTTTGATAATGGTCGAGATGGTGATCAACTGTTCATGGTGGTCGAGACAATGATAGTCAAGATAGTGCTCGAGTCTTGATCACCTCTCAAACGCTAGCTCGACCACTAGGATGGACAATTCAGTCTAAAAGGAGCCCAAAAGTCTAAATTGTTAACTTTTTAGTGAAGAGGTCAAAAAAAGATTACAAGGCATTGAAATATATGAGTCATTTGGTAAAACTTCCTTATGGTTTAGGACCATAATTGTATGAAGGTAAAGAGGAGTTTATGTATGATAAATAAGTTTGGGTTGAAAGTCATGCTAAGTTGTCCATGTATCCATATCCAAAATTCAAGTCCAAAGTTATGCTATTTTTTGTTTTGTTCTGAGTCCAAAGTTATGGTAAGCATAGACCAACCATGTTCTTATCCACTCCTACCTATTTTGTGCTAATAACAATGATATTTTTTATGTGTCAATTACTGCTTGTCTATACGAGTGCTGCTATTTGCACACCTTTTTCTCCTACACACCCCTACCTTCTTTTAAAATTTAAAATTTCTCTTTTAACACACCCCTTCAATTACCCTAATACCCCCATTTTATACAACACACCCCATCTACTCAGACAAAAAAAAAAAAAAAAAACACCCAACTCCTCTCTCTCTCTCTCTCTCTCTCTCTCTCCACTCCTCGCAGCACCAAAAATTAAGAGTCCGTTGGTTAATTTTTTGTATGTTTAAGATGATTTGGTATCTGTGAGATGATTTGGAGTGTGGGTTTTTTAGAGTTTAAGGTTTAATTTTCGGGTGGAGAATTGTTAATGTCACAGGTTGTTCGGCACTGCACTTTTGAAATTTTTCTCTTCATTCGACAGTCACCTGCCGAACATACTGAAAGTGTTTAACACTGTGCTTCTGAATGGTTTTCTTAATGTTCGGCACTGTACTTCTGAACCAACTACAAATATTTTTTTTTTCTTTTTGGCTATTTTCTTGGGCGAGAGGAGAGAGAGAAAGAAAGAAAGAGAGAGAGAGAGAGAGAGAGAGAGAGAGAGGGGCGGGGTGGTGGCTGATCTTGACTGGGTGGTGTGGCTGGGTTGGTGCGAGCAGAAGGGTGAGGTGGCTGGAAGGTGCTCCGCACGGTGGTGGTGCAAGCAAAAAGGGATAGATGTAGAGAGAAAGAGAGAAAGCCAGAAGGGGTGGTGTGGCTGGGTTGGTGCGAGCAGAAGGGCGCGAGGGTGGCTTCGACGATGTTTCATGTGGTGGCTGGAAGGTACTGTGGAGGAAGCTGCTGTGCGCGGTGGTGCTACAAGTAGAAGGGGAGAGAGAGAGAGAGAGAGAGAGAGAGAGAGAGAGAGAGAGAGAGAGAGAGAGAGAGAGCCAGAAAAGGGCTGGGGTAGGGTGAGGTGGTCGCAGACAAAGGCTGCAAAGAAGAGAGGGCTGGGTAAGGCACGGTTAATTGGGAGGGAAGGAAGAGAGAAGATGGGGTGTGTTGGGGAGGGATTTAAGGTATTTTCACAATGGGATAAATTTGTAAAATTACTAATTAAGTGATGCGGACTGTGCAAAAAGAAAAAAAGGGTGTGTAAATAGCAACTCTCGTCTATAAACTATATTCATTTGGTTTTTATGTGTCAACGTGAACTCTAAGTGTTGTAGGTTGAAAGAGGGCAAAACATTAAAAAGCAATATTAAAGTGCAGTTGTTAATCCAAGAATTAACTTACAATACATTGGTTATTAATTTACAGCTCGTTTGGCACTGCTTCTAGGAGGACTAAAAACACTTTTAAATAGGTAAAAGCACTTCTCATTGAAAGTGCTACTACTAAAAGCGCTACGATGCAAAAGCGCAGTGCCAAACGAGCCCTTATGTTCCTGCCATTCTTTTCTTGGTAATAACTTGGTGGCAGTTGAGGTAACCTCAAGAGTCTGGTTTGTTATTTTGATAGGTAACCACCAACATCCGGTCATAGTAGATTGAACATCACATTTTTGGCAATTTACTATGTAGTAGTACTGATTCCCTAAGGCCAAGTCATTAATTCTTTCTAGAAAAAAAATCCTAGAACAGTTAGGATAGGTGTATGTCTTGCACATTCAGCAATCTGATACAATAAAATTACAAGAACAAAAAATAAAAGGAGAGCGTAGGACATTTTGTGAGAGTGTCAATAGCGCCTCCCTTTGTTTATTTTACTCTTTGTGGAATTAAACATATTTGATGATTGATGAATTTTGTTATATCAATAAAGTTTAAAATCTTTATTGTCGTTTTTGTTTTCCTTGTCTCGATTAGAAAAAACCTACAAACAAATACCCAACACCTCTGTGGCTGATTAACATGGAGGTGGTTGTTGGAGTTGAGGGCAAATCAGTAGTTGCATGGATGATAGTTGGAAATATCAAACTTGTCTGTTAGACTGTTACTTATACTTGGTGAGTCTTAGAAGAAAAAAAGAAAAATGTAGTATATGTGTTCCTTGGTGCAACATGATTTCTAATTTTGGTTGTAAATTTTGTAGTATTGAAAATGCTGCTTGACGCCAACTCAAAGGCCAACCCATCATTCTCCTTTTTATAATCGCAAATAACCATTACAATTTCTTTCTTCACATTACCTTTGTATGACTCCTCGACCACAGCGAATAGTATATGGTAGAAAAGAGTGAAAGCTATTTTCGCACATGGCCTCCTGTAGCAACACCATCCTTTCAAATTTCACAACCCGAAGCAAAACAGTAGAGGCAAATACTCTCCACCCCTTCTATCTCCCTGCTGTCTCATCTCTGACCTTGGTTCACTAAGGTTAATTCTTTTCTTTATTTCACTTAATTGTTTGCTGCAACATCTCCCCAAGAACCTGTCTTCCCCAAGAGAAAAAATTTGCAAGGTACCCAACCTCACCCAACTCAAGCCTTTTCTTCCTCTTGAATCGTCAAAATTCTTCAATTTTCCTTTAATCTCTAATAAATGCTTACTTGAAATTGGTCTTGAACTTGATTTTGTGACTTAAATTGATGCACTCTTTGTGGATTTTGGTTTACAGGATGCCATGATTGGCTTGTTCTAGGTACTTGAAGGTGTGCGCGCCACGTGTTTGTCGTTTTGCTCAAGTGACATCAAGTTCCTTATTTTTGGGTTTTTCTTGTTTTCAAGCACACCATGGATGTAAAGGTTATCAAAGCATACCATAAGAAACTTCATGAAGCTCTCAAGAAGGATGTTAATGCTTACTCAAATGAGCCTTATGATCCCATTGACCCCGACGCCGCACCCGAGGTCATGACTTTCACCCTCGGCCCTCATTTTCATGGCTCTATTCCTAGCATTGTTGTCGAGGTCATGCCATCTCCGGAAGAAGACCTTCCTATTTTTTGCCATGAATCTCTTGATTGGCAAGGGTGGGAAGCAACTAGGCCATTTAAATGTTGGCCATCGCCTATGAAGCCGAAGGAAACAAATGGGGTTCCGGACATGGATTGGAATCGTTGGTTTAAGAGACTAGAGAAGACTTGCAAGCCACTATGGATTCAAAGTGGGATATATGATGCATTGAAGCTTTGCTACCATGGCCGTTTTGAGTGTGATCGGGCACTAATTTCAGCCGCCCTATGTTTTTGGTCCACCTCCACCAACACTTTGAGATTACGGTTTGGGATGATGACACCCACCCTCTTGGACTTGGCCGCTATTGCGGGCTTTCGGCCATACGGTGCAAATATTAGCGCGGCAACGCTCCCCAAAAACAAAGAAAAACTCGACTACTCAAGTAAAAAAGCTAGGAATTATGTGACATTTGTAAAGACCAATGTCAAAGCTTCCAAGACCATCTCGACCAAGGAACATGTTGCATTTTTGCAAGTTTGGTTGTGCAAATACATCTTTTGCACGGGTAGCGGTATGATGACCACGGAGTCCCAATCTTTGGCCGAATTGTTGGCCACCGGCATTCCCGTAGCTCTTGGCCCTATTGTGCTTTCCCACCTCTACCGCGGTCTTTGGAAGATAGCCAACAACGAGCCCATGGATCATCGAACTTCGGGGCCAATATGGCTTTTTCAATTATGGCTCCAGTTTTACTTTCCTTAAACGGGTCCTCTTGATGTGGTTCATTCTTCCCACAAAGTTTTAAGTGAAGGACTTCTTATTCTCCCCATTCTTGGCCTAAAGGTTGAGGACTACTTTTCCATATTTTACAACTTGGAGAGTCGTTCCCCGGATGAATTTGCCGTTTGTCTTCGACGCCGGCATCCTCGCTTCTTGGAGTTGTTGGATCCACCTAGTCCGGCTGCCCCGAAAGACTCGTGGGATGATTACAAAAGCTATGGGGTAGCATTCTTGTCACCCGGGACTTGGCTTATGGGTTCATTGTTAGCCTAAAGTCTGTCCACTCTTGTGGTTGTGAGCTGTATTGGACGTCGGCCGTTAGCCGCCAATTTGGTTTTACCCAAACCATCCCTGCTCCTTATATGCCTTCTCGCAACAAGTGTGACTCAAGTAGGAGTGAGTTCAAAGAAGTAGAGAAATGCAAGACCCTCGATACACTAAACAGGGAATTATTGGCCGGGTTTAAAGCTCCCCCATTGGCAGTAGATTTCTCGGCCACACCCCACTTTGTGGCATGGTGGGAAACGTTTGTTCGTTCTTGGTTCCTTGTGCCAGACGTTGAGCGGGCCACATCTTTATTTGATGGTTGTCCCATGTCGGCCAACTGTGTAAAGATGGCCAAATCCAAGTTAGCCCAAAAAGTGGTTGTGGGCCAACTCTCTGGTATACAGCATTTCATTTTACCTGACTCCTTTGATACTTGACCATTTATATTTATACTCACCGTTTATGTTCCCCTTTGTAGATGGCGAGGCCGATACCCAAGAGTATGAAGAAACTAGCGAGTCAGAGCCAGAAGATTCTTTTGTTGCCGTACCTCCTCGTGGCCAAGTGAGCCGCAAAACTCGGCCCCAAGGTTTGCCCTACTTCTTTATGTTCAACTTATACCGTCGTATTTAGACAAAAAATAAACTGCTGACCTTTATTTCGTTAGCCCCTCATTTGGGCACCTCGGATGAAGATTTTTCGGATGCCCCCCGTGAAAACCA
>QANW01008327.1:745739-771181 GCA_003254865.1 Dryas drummondii | reverse complement strand
GGTAATTGGTCAGAATCCGGCGAGACAAGGGTAGCCAAACCGCTGGGTTTTCTGTGTGCGCGGGCTGGGCTAGCTAGAGGAGTGGCCGGGGGAGGTGGTCGGCGTCGGGAAGGCTCGCCGGTGGCTTGGACAGGTCGGGTGGTGGTTGGAATTGGCCGAGCTGGGCCGAGTTGGTCGCACGCAGTGGAGAAGGGAGAAGAGAGAGTCACAGAGAGAGGGAAATCTGGGGGGGGTCTGTGGGGTCGGTGACGACGAGAGGGACTCGTCGCCAGCCTCTGGTTGCCGGAACAATGGCCGGAGCCGGCCGCGCCCGAGAGAGGAGAGGGAGGAGGAGAGTGAGCTCGGGGAGAGAGAGGGAGAAGTGAGGGAGTGCGGGAGACAGAGAGAGAGAAATAAAAGGGAGAGAGAAAGTTCTAAAGAGAGAGAGAGAGTTGTTGAAAAATCTAGAGAGAGAGGAAATCTGATTTTTAAAACCCACTTTTATAAATTTACAACATTGCCCCTCATTTTAAACGCCTATATCTTTCAAACTGTAACTCAGATTGGCGCGTGCCGCGTGTCTATGAAATCGTGAGTTCGAAACTTATCCAACGGACCCGAAGTCAAAATCAAAAGCCCTTTTATTTTAAAAGTCAAATTTTGGGTCAAGCTTAAATTAAAACAAAAATAAATCAAAACCCTTTTTATTTTCCAAATAAATCTTAAAATCTTTAAAATAAAATCCAACATCTTTTATAAACCTCTTCAAAACATAGTTAAATAAAAATTTAAATTTCTAGTGAAAAATTTGGGTCGGGTCGTTACATCCTGCTCCTTAGTAAGATATAGCATTGGCTTTATGAGAAAGTTTTCTCTTGTCTAGGGTTTGAAGGGGGACACTCGTAGCTGTACCAAGAGTGAGAGTGTCCATGGTGTGAAAATAGATTATTCGAGTATTTTCCTAGTCCAAACCCAAAACTGTCTCCTAATCGGTTTCAAAATGCAGGTGACCCGTTACTTTAGTGGGGCGGGTAATGGTAATACCCATTATACTATGGGGTGGGTTACGTGGGTATGGGTTTGACAAATTTTTCGCATAATGGGTTTGGTTTTGTGGGTATCTGCCCGCTGGGTCAAATGGTCATCCCTAATCGGAGGCTTCGGGCTTGTTTAAGGTCTGAAGGTGACAGACCCACCTCTAATATAAATTTGGCAACCCACCTCTCTTTCCCAAGAGAACCCTCAGAACGGCTAGAGAGGGAACGATACTCTCTTTTAGAGAGAGAGAAAAGATAAGTTTTTTTGGTGTGCTTGGTGGGTTGGTTCCCTTGGTGGGTTTTTGAGTATTTGGGTATGAGCCATTTACAGGCTGGTCCAATTTTACCACTTCTCTTAGACTAATGCCTTAATGTTTTTTAATATTTGACTGAGGTTCAAAAATATTATCCAGATATTTTTAATTTTAAAAATATCTAATATTATCCTAAAATTAATAATATTTAAATCTTAATATTATCCTAGTTTTATATTATCTTAATATTATAATATTAACATATTATCATATTATCCTAAAATTAATTGTGGGGTTTAAATTATATTAATCTAATAAAAATGTATAAGCCCAAAAAATATAAAATAATCAAATAAGAAAAAAAATTATTTATGGGTACATTTCAATTGTATAATCAATCGATGGTTTGTCGACGTTTATGATATAGTTTAGCGCCTAACGCCTCCATGAAGCTTATTCTATTCCCTAAGAGGGGATGAGGTGAAAAGATGGGGATTTACCCTTAAAACTCGGGAAAGGAAGCAGCATGACCAAGCGATCAGTAGCGAAAACCGAGCGTTCGGATCAGGTATGCATGTTCGCTGATGTGCACCTAATCGAATATATATATATATATATACATACATATATACCAACCCAGGTATTGGTACAATTGAAATGTACCTATGTATACTTTTTTTTACTTGTTTGATTATTTTCGATTTTGTGGGTTAATGTATTTTTTTATATTTGTATAATTTAAATGGATATTATCTTTTATTATTTTAAATTATAAAACATAAAAACAAGATAATCTTGAATGTTTTAATTAAAAAATGTAAAAATTAAAAATGTCCTAACGGATATTATCTTTCATAAATTAATTCATATTAATTATCTTAATTTTAAGAGATAATATGAGTCAAAATTTTTTAAAAGTCCATGTTTTGGACCTTAGTCTAAAAAATTGGATTTAAATATAAATCTAAATTTCTATATGGTTTTATTCCGAATGACCCTTTAAAATTAGACCTAATTAAATTTACTATTTGGGTAGAGCATTTGGGGCTTGAGGGATTGTGAGAGAGAGGAAATGGGTAGGGCCCATAGGGGGAAGATTGAGATCAACAATTCAACAGGATTGAGAATGCTAATAGCAGACTAGGGGTGGGCGCAGTGCGGTTCGGTCTTTTTCTCCCCCGGAACCGGGCGCCGCGCCGAACATTCATATGCGGTGCGGTTCGGTGTTTAAAACCGGGAAAGGAGTAAAAAAACCAAAACAAACCAGACTATTCAAGGTACGGTGCGGTGCGATTCTCTACTGCGGTTTTGTAACATTTACATATATTTTAAATTTTTTTAATGTTTTATAATTTATATAAAACATATGTTTTGGGGTTTGAGCAATTGGGTTTGGTTTAGGGTTTGGTTGGGCAAACTAGTTTATGTAACTAGACTATATAGAGTATATAGAATATATAAAATTTTAAAGCTTAGGGTTTACGGTTTAGAGAATGAGAGATGAGTTGCAACCAAACCCTATACCATAAGTATTAAATCCTTATACCATAAACCCTAATATCCTATAGGACCTATACCATATCCTAAACCTTATACCATAAATTTTAAATTCTATACCTTATATGGCGTATATCATACACACTTATATAGTATATAACTATATATTATACCCTAGAACTATAAACAATTAAAAAATTTAGTATATACAGTATAAACTATAAATAATATACTAATTTTATTATATAGGGTAATGGGTATAACTAAAATTATAAAAAGTGTATAAAAATGTGTACAAAAAGTGTATAAAAAGTATACAAAAATGGTATGAATATGTATAAAAAATATATAAAATGGTATATATATATGTATAAAAATATAAAAATATATATTTTTTGTAATTATGCGGTGCGGTTAAATGAGGTGTGGAACCGGAACCGAAACCGGAGAGAACCGGTGCGGTTCGGTTTTTTTTTTTACAGTGTTGACTTTTTTTTAATCAACGCGGTTTTTTACGATTTTTTGGCGGTTTGGTTCGGCCGGTTTTGGCGGTGCACGGTTAAAATGCCCACCCCTATAGCAGACAAGTCACATTCTCAAATAGATGTGCTGGGTTGCCCAAGAAGGCTCAACAATTGGCTATTCTTTTTTTTTTCTTTTTTTTTTGCTGTTTTTATCGTCCCTAATACTGGAAAGCTTTTTGACTTTTCTAGTTCTGGGTATGTATCTCGATTTTTCTACTTTTTTTGAGGTAGAAATTTTTGGAGTACTGTAAGATATATATTAATTATAATTTTGTTTAAAAAATATTAATTTTTTTAAAGGGTAAAACGGATCGTGTCGTGTTAACCCCTTTATAATCGGATCGTGTTCATGTTGGTGTTTTTATCACCCGTTAAGCTTAACGGGCCGTGTTGTGTTTGACCCGAACCCATAAAACACGACCTATTTGGCAGGTCTAACAAGTAAGGTTTTTTTATATGTTACCTACCTGAACTTTGGGTCAATTTCACTTCACCACCCACCTAAAAGAAAAATTATATCAATTTACCACCTGAATTAAAAATTTGTTGCAATGTACTACCTCTGACTCATTTTGTCTAATGTTTTGTTAAAAATAAGGGTGTTTTGGTCTTTTTCAATTTCTTGTTTTAGAAAAAAAAATGGTTTTTTTTTTTTTCACTTTCCCTGCTTTGACACAATGAAAAACTAACTCGAAAAAACCAAAATACTCTTATTTTCAACAAAAGTTTAGACAAAATGAGTCAGAGATAGTAAGTTGCAACAAATTTTTAATTCAAATGGTAAATTGACACAGTTTGCTTTAGGTGGTGAAATGAAATTGACTCCAAAGTTCAGTGGGTAAAGTGTAATAAAGCCTACAAGTAATTAATCCTAAAAAAAAATTAAGTTTATAAAGTCACATCTATAATTTAATTCTTTGCATTTTAATAGTAAGGGTTAAATACAAAAATGGTCCACAAACTTTACAGTGAATCTCAATTTAGTCTACTAACTATAAAAAGTGTCAGTTTGGTCCACGAACTTTTCAAGTTGTATCAAAACAGTACAAACGTTAACTTCTATCAAAAAATTTAACGAAAAGTGATCATGTGCACAGCAAGTGACCATATTTTCAGAGGTACGTATTTCAGTCTGTTGATCACATTTTCATGTGACCAATTCCGTTAATTTTTGGATGAAAGTTAGCATTTGTACTGCTTTGGTACAAATTGAAAAGTTTGTGGACTAAATTGACACTTTTTATAATTAGTGGACAAAATTGAGATTCACTGTAAAGTTTTTGCACCATTTTTGTATTTAACCCTAATAGTAAATTAGTAACAATAACGAACCATAACATTTAGTATCAAAGACTTTCAGTACCCATAAATTCGACACTATTATGAAGCTTAGCAAACAACAACTCGATCAACAGGGTCGTCCCTGACATTTAGGAGGCCCTGTTCAAAAATAAAAAATATAGGCCTTTTTTTCGAAATTATTATGTTAATATGTAATTTACTCTCAACTGATTATTATAAGGGTGCTTTAAATTACACCCCAAAAGATTATTAAGCCTAAACCCAGCTGGACCAAGACTTAAATTCCAGGCCAAATGTAAAAAAGCTCGTTACTATTAGCCGTTAATGTTCATGCAATGATGCTTACCGTTACTATTCACGCACACTGTTCATCTGTAACTATTCACGCGTGTACTGTTCATCGCGCGCACTATTCACTGCGTAATTTTCTTTTAAGTGCTTCAAACAACATCAAGGAGCATCATATGCATTTGCATGTAACAATAATTTTTTTTTTTAGAAAAAAAAACATCATATCCATCTACATCTGCAAGCAAGCATGGACAGAAAGATCCATATCCTCCACCGGATATCCAAGTAAAGCTCCAACTAAGTCACTGACCAGTAATATAATTAGTCTAGCATAACTTCACAAACTAACAAGAAAATAACATATTAACATATCAAGGGAGCCTTTATATACCAACAGAACAAGCACAAATAGACGAAATTCCTATAGACACTAAAGGGAGCCTAGAAATTGACCAAAAAAAAAAAGGGAGCCTAGAAGGGAGCTTTTGTACAGTAGTAGAACAAAAAAACACAGAGGAGTGAATTTGCACAAACCCGTGTGTAGTAGAAATAGAAGAAAGAGGGGGAGATATTCACGGGAAGAGCGTTAAAGTTTTAATAAATTACTCCTAAGTCCAGTTTTTAAAAGATTTTTAAGTTGAAACCCAGTCAAATAAAATATTAACTCAAAGACAATCTATTATTTTCTACTACTATCTCTCTCGCTCTCTCTCTCTCTCACTCTCTCTCATCGCTCTCTCCTATCTCTAGAAAGAGTACTCATTTCATCTAATTCTAAGCCACAAAAAACCCCAACCCGAATAAGCTCTCACTTTCGGATTCAATTTTTCCAATTACAGAATTTCATCGTTTCGAGTGATTGATGGAGAAGATTTCATGTTGTGGGAGCTGAGAATTTCATCCATATATTAGGCAAATTTTAGTTATATGGGGAGGAACTTCAGTGATTTGAGTAACGGCGACAAATCCACTGCTTTCAGTGACTCTAATAGCGACAGATTTGGAGAGTTCCAAATGGAGTCGTCTCAAAGTCGGAGGCTTCTGATTACTTGCACCTCAGAGAACTCCGACAATCTGATTTGTCAACTTGTCACCATCCTCGAGTTCGGTTCAATTGACGAGTAGAAGCAGGCGGCCATGGAGATTAGACTCCTCGCCAATAACAAGTGGGAGAATCGCCTCAAAATGGCCAAATCCAGCGTGATTAAGCCGCTGATTTCTCAAAATCGCCACACCGTATACGAGGAAGGCAAGCCATACAAGTATAATTCTTTTGAAAAAAAGGCATTTCCTCCTTTAGTTTCTGAGTGTCCAAAACTTTAGCAAATTATATTTTAGTACCTTAATTGTACCATATTTTTCAAATTAATACTCTAATTTTAAAAAGTTGTAAATTGATACTTCAATTTTCATTTTTTGGCAATTTCATACCTCTATTACACATTCCGTTAAAATAACTGTTAATTGCTGACATGGCCATTATTAAGTGTTTAATCTGGCTTTTTTTAAAGAGTGGTTTTATTCTCACCCCCTGTTTTATTTGTTCACCAATATTTTAATAAAAAAAATAATGATAAATTTATCCGTTTGTAAAATGACCTCTAAGGACTTGAATATAAAAAAAAGAAATAAATCTACTCTACCCACTCCTACCTACTTACCCACCTCTTTACAACAACCTAAAATTCGTAAACCCTAAAATCTTTTTATCTTCTTTTTTCATATCATTATTCCTTTGTTTATACTATTTTTGGATAATGGACAATCAAATTGACGTCGAAGAGAATTCACCTAGTGAAAAGGTAAGCAAAATAATTCTTTTTGTGAGATGCTTTCAATTCTTTTTTTTTTAGTAGGACCTCATTTTCAATCCAATTTGGGTGAGGGATAGATCAGACTTGATCTTATTTAGCACATCTTGGTAATGATTGCCTGGATATGCGAGCCTGGACATGTAAAATAAATAATATTTATTTCATTTTTTATTTTTTTATTATTAATAGGCATGAGAAAAATTAAGAAAAAGGAGTACCGTATTCGTAAAGACAAAGTTTTATCCTTCGTCAAGAGAGGCCAAAAATTGGATCCCTCGCCACATCATTGGCAAGTAGTTTACAAACATAAAAGAAAAACTATAATAAGGAATATCAAAGGGTGAAAAAGTAATATGTAATTAGCTCTATTTTTTTCGTGTATATTTTGTCCAAAAATAAATAAATTTCGTGTATATACTATCAAACATAATGACAATAATGCATATTACTTAATGCTCAAAATGAACTAGGCATGTCAGCATCTTGGGGTACACCTTGGAGAACACGAGATATTTGATCAATGATATCATATATAATTGGAGAGATTTTGGACGAAAGAAATTAAGAAAAAAAATGGGTGGGTGGGAAGAGTGTTTATTGAGTGGGTGTTTCAGTTGGTATATCAAATGATATTATATGAATAATGAGGTGAGTGCATAGTGTTTTAATATTTTTTTATCACATTTAATGAGGGATATAAAAATAAAGTGAGTAAAAAAATAGGACAAGGGGTGAGAATATAAGCACTCTTTTTAAAAGCCACGTGTGCAAAAAAAAAAAACCTTTGCAAATCATTTTACTCACCTGAACTTTGACCCGTTTTTCACTTCACCACCTAATAAATTTTTTGACTCGATGTGGCACCTTAATTTTTAAAAAAATTTCAATGTGAGACCTCCATCCAATTCCGTCACATTTTTCGTTTAAAAATGAGTGTATTTTGGTTTTTCTATGTTAATTTACTGTTCATCATCTTCAACCTCAAGCCTCATGTTTTTTAGTTTTTATTTCAACTTCACCCCTACTTTTGACCCATCAAATTTACACAAAAATCAGCAATCCTATGCTCATTTTGAAGCTATGAATCTTCTCTTTACAACCATATAAAAATAATTCAAAAAGGACTATGAAACTTGAGATAATTGGTCACAAAGTAGGCTACCCGAAACTGCCAAATTTTTCAAAAAAATTGTAGATTTAATTTCCAAATTTCACCCAACTTCAATTTCCTTCAAATTCATCACTCCAAATCAGTTTCTTAGGTTACTAGAAAATGTGTATAGCTTTCAAATCAATCTCCACCTCAAACCAACCTACAAATCAAAATCTTTATCAAAAACATAAACCCCAAAACTAAGAAATCAAAATAAAAATAAGGCTTTTTATGTTCTTTATTTCTAGGTTGGTTTGAGGTTGAATGATTGATTTGAAAGCTATACACATATTCTAGTAGCCTAAGAAACTGGCTTTGGGTGATGATCAATTTCAAGGAAATTGAAGTTGGGTGAAATTTGAAAAATCTACAATTTTTTTGGATTATTTTTATATGGTAGTGTCGGGTAGCCTAAGATTGTTAAGTATAAGATGAGTATATTCAAAATCAGCTAGTTTCGTTAAGATGATTATTGTTCAGTTTAAACTCAGAGTTATTTTTATATGGATGATCAAAATGAGTATAAGATTGGGTCAAAAATAGGAGTGAAGTTGAGATAAAAACTGGAAAACATGAGGGTTAAGGTTGAAGATGATGAACAGTAAATTAACATAGAAAGACCAAAATACCCTCATTTTAAACGCAAAATGTGACGGAATTGGACGAAGGTCTCACATTGAAATTTTTTTAAAATTAAGGTGCCACATCGAGTCAAAAAATTTATTAGGTGGTAAAGTGAATAACGGGTCAAAGTTCAGGTGAGTTACATGATAAAAAGCAAAAAAAAAAAAACCCAACACGTAACCCCTCCTCCTTCCCCACCCTCACCAGCGAGCCGTCTGGGTTCCTGCGACATCTCTTTGCAGATTCGATAACCCCACTCTCTGGGTCCAAAAGTGTGATGCAATCNTTCATTCATTGGGAAAAATGAAAAAAGAGAATGGGAATTTTGAATATATGTCATAGGTAGGAGAGTGAGAAAGAGAGAGAGAAAGAGAGAGAGAGAGAGAGAGAGAGAGAGAGAGAGAGAGAGAGAGAGCCCGCTGGACTAGCGAAGAGAAGTTGTCGGAATCTGGACTATCTGCAAGTGAAGGTAGAGAGGGTGGGGATGGAGGAAGGGTTACGAGTTTTTTTATTTTTTTTCCTTTTTAATGATATTATATTTATGGGCTAATTACATTTAAATATATACCTCAATTATACCCAACTTATCAACTTGGTACCTCAATTTCAAAAAGTTGCATAAGAGTACATCAACTTCAATATCTCGTCAACTGAGTACCTCTGTTACTCTTGCCATTAAAGAATTTGTTAACTGCTGACGTGGCGTTGGCGTGGCACATTGACTTAGCTTTTAAAAATAGCTACATGAACAAAAAATTAATAAAAAAATCAATAAAACTTAAAAAAAAAATAAATGAATTGAATAAAAATAAATAAAACTTCTCCGCCTCTGGTACCTCCACCAACCGCCTCCTCCACCATGCCGACCCATCATTCCCCCCACCACCCAGCCCCACCCATCTCCTCTCTCTGCCTCACTTTCTCTGCCTCTCCTCTCTTTCTCTCTGCCCCCCAACAGCTCCCCCCCACCCCATCCGCATCACAGTCCCAACCCTACGGGGGAGGAGGTTTTGTTTCACTCTCTCCCTTTCTCTCACTCCTTCTCTATCACTCTCTATCACTCTCACTCACTCTCTCTCTCTCTTTCTCTCTCTCTCTCTCTCTCTCTCTCTCTCTCTCTCTCTCTCTCTTTGTCTCTCTCTCTCTCTCTCACTTATTCCAGCAATTCTCACTCATTCCTCCTGTAACGACCCGACCCAAATTTCACTAGAAATTTGAGTCTTTATTTAACTTTGGTTTTAAAAGGCTTTAAAGAAGTTGGGTTGTACGACCTCGGAAATTTTACTAAATTATTTTGGAATGATGGACCCCCTACTCCAATACATCATCATTTTCATGAAATTAAATAGTCCACATCGATGCTGACGTGAATGCAAACAATGAAAGGGACCAAATCAATGTGGGGGTCCTTTCTTTGAATAATTATCATGCCACTCCACTACTGGTGAATATATTGGTGTGTGTAGAATGGAGCTTGAGGTCAAGATTCAAGACTCAAGTAGAGCATGCACCTCACATCACAGCCCCACAGGCTCATAGTACTGATGTATACGTACTCAACAGCTAAAATTTATATATCTTCTTATCGTACGAGACATATATATAGTTATGTGATAGGTAAAATTTACTTATTTTTTATTGTATATAATATGTTAAATACAAACATAATTCTCACATGATCATGTATATATCTCACATATTGTATACAATAAAGAATAGGTAAATTCCTCTCAAAACGTACCCAATTCTTGCTATTGAATAAGATAGTTACACAAAATCCATTAGGGTTTAGGAAAGGAACCCCACCCTAACAAGGTGACCCTATCCCTCCCCAGTCCCTTGTCCCAGTCATAACTATACTTAACAAGCTAGGATGGGTATATGGGATCCTTTCTCATTGTCCTACCATATTTGCTATGTTGTGTCCAAAACATCATATATAATGGAACTTCTCAAACTTCAAGAGTCTATCAACTTTGCCCCTAACTAAGATTATTTACGTGATTACATGATCAATTAGAAACAAAATAATTAAAGTATGCAACCCAAAAAAGAAAAAAGTTAATATGAACTTTCGAACTAATTGTGCTTACAGTCCTACACTAAGGTACTAAGGCTCGCCGCATATAATCCTAATAGTTATGAACATTTATTTTTATATTCAATGTTTAATTTGAATTATAAAAAATAAAATAAAAAGTTACCGTAATTTAAGGTGGCAAGATGTCCTTTTTTTAGAATTACCACTTTTTTAATTAACTATCTGAAGAAAACTAGAAAATGGTATGTCGCTATCTTTTTTTTTTTTATCAAACATGTCGTCATCTTTCTCTAGCCTTTGTTTTAGGTACAATTAATATACAACTAGTTTACTCATTTTTACTGAGTAACTATGTGTAGGATCAGCACTATTAATTAGGTCTGGTCACGGCAATTAATACAAAAGCAGTCTCAATCTAAACTTATTACATTAGAACAGGAAGATACTATGTTATTTGTCACGTTATTTGACGATAAAAAGTAAAAACTCCAGAAAATTTGTAGTGTGAGCTATTATGTATACGTACTTTGTACAAACGTGTTAGCTACATCGTATTTGAGTGATAACAAATCGACAAAATTAAAAGAGAATTAATTGGAGTTGAGAATTCAAGCAGAAAAATGCATATAGGTGCCACGTCCCATTCTATGTATAGACGTACTAGTTTGGATGCATGACATTGACAACAAAGTTAAGGCAGGCATGCAAAGGTTGTCACATGTCAGATTGGCGTAATTTAAGATTTGGGTCACTTTTATGCAATTATGTCTGAAATCTATTTGATCGAGAGTTATTAATATCTTAGGTCCCTTCATTGGGAATTCGTGCTGGGTTAGGTTCTAAGTTTTTGTCTTATCATCAAGGTAGTGAAAATTTTCCTTGTTACCTAAATGGGTAGGTTCTAATTTGTGCAGGGTAGGTGTTAAGATGGGGCATACCGCATATGCCGCATATCATTATTCTCTTTTTAACTAAATTACATTTTTTGTTTCTCTAATTTTATTTAATTTTCACTTTGATCACAATGGTTTTAGTTTTGACAATTTAAACTAGCTGTTCAAGGGAAAACTTGCTTTGCAAACATTGCATGCAATACAAATACATTTTTTATCATTAAATGTTGATAGAGTTTATTTTTTTCTATTATAATATATGTGTAACATAAAGTTTTTGTACCACAGATAATCTCATTGTTCACTAACATTTGCAATAAGGCTCTATGGTAGATCTCTGTAAACTAGAATAACGGAAATCTTACATGACCTGCGCTATGTCAACCCCACAACATGCAGGGATGCTATTGTCCTTGCATGTAATTTTATGTAAAAAAAATTTGTTATTTTAATTTAGGGAGATTTACAGTATAAACTTAGATTGCAAATGTAATAAATCCACCGTTACCCCACCATTACTTTTATAACCCCAATTTTTCAAACTTACTTTATGACTCTTTTGCCATTTTCTGAACCAAAACATCTTCAAGGCTCTAACAAAAAAAAAAAAAAAAACCCAAGACATGATAGACATGGCCATAACATCGACCCGTAATATCAAGTTGACCATAATGTTGGTCGCCAAATGTCGACATCAACCATCAAAATTTCTAGTTCTGAGTTCATGTAAGCTCCAAGATCTGAATTCCATATCCGAGTTTCTTTGATTTTCTTTGCTTTTTTTTTTTTTTTTTTTAATTTGCACATTTTAGAATAGCAGTAAAACTTTGATTTTAGAAATTGCAAGTGGGTAATTGGAAATTGGATTCAACCCATATGCACAAACTCATGAACTCATTCCTTTTGACCCTCTTGTCGCCGACATCGAGCACCACCACAATTTTAAGATCATATACCGAGTTTTTCGACTCAACGGGGCAACTGTGGAAGGTGTAGAGTCTTGCTGGGAAGCCTGCTAGGTTTTTTGTTAGTACTAGGACTCAAGGAGGCGACCAAGAGCAAGAACTAACATAAACCAGCAGAGTCTTGTTGAGAAATTTTGTCAATTGTTAGTACTGACATAGCATGAACCGTAATGGCATGGACAGATCCACTAAGGGATAAGGGTGGTCGCCTGACCACCCGCCAGCCGGAAAACCCTTGCCAAAATCGCTGGTTTGACCCTTCGGAATGACCACATGCAAGCACGCTCACAACATGTTCGACGAAATGTATGAATGGTTTGACCCCCAGGAATAAAATTTTTGAATCCGTCACTGCGTAGTGGTCTCTTGCTGGGAGAGTACATGTTCTTTTGTTTTGTACATGCTTTGGGTTTTTTGTTTGTAGTTCTTCCTCATTTCCTTACTGCAAAACCCAATACCAAAAATTGGAGATCCAAGTGATTCAAATGTTGCTTCTACTTGGTTTTGAACTTGTGATCCAGCACATTTGGATTGAGGTTTCATCTGCTAATTAAGTGGATATAGAAGAGAGAGAGAGAGAGAGAGAGAGAGAGAGAGAGAGAGAGAGAGAGAGAGAGAGAGATGGGAGAACATGGATAAGAGGTTGAATTGTGAAAAAAAAATAAAATGGGAAGGGCAATGTAGACAACCTTGAACAGTATCAAAAAAATTGTTATAAAAGTAAGTTTGAAAAATTGGGATTATAAAAGTAATAGGGAGGTAAGGCTTTCCACAATACGGCCTGAATCTGATCCCCAATGTGATCTCCATAATTTTTTGAGACCCAAAAGCTATCCTTAGTTTTGGGTATAAACTATACCCAAAATCAAATTAAATAGCTGGCCCACCAACAATAAATAAGTTAAATATTAATATTTTCATATTTAGATCTCAACATCATTGTGTTGGTGATCTCCAAAATTTATATTCTTACACTTTTTAATACTCAAAATTAATTTGGGTATTGAATATTTGGGGCTAAGGGTGGGTTATTTAGTTCAACTCCCCTAATCAAAATAAAAATTGGGTCAAACCATAAGGACAAAATATGTAATTTGCCTTTCTTTTTTGGCTAGACTCTCGGGGGCACCGGTTTGTGAGACTGTATACAATAGTATAGTTATGAAGTCAGAGCTAAAATTTTCGTAAGTGCTGTTATGATTTAAATAATGTTTCATGGATAATTTCTTGTAGACCATTATTGCCATTAATAAACTCAGAGATACGATTAGCCTTTGCCTTCGAATTTTTTATGACTAATAATTGAAGAAAACAATTATCCCACTAAAGAAAGTTCTCTCCAAAGTTCTAGTATATTTCCAAAAAGTTCTAGCATATACAAAGATGATCCTGTATTCCTGTCACATATATAATTGTACCTTGGGATTTTTAAATTTTTTTGGCCAAATTGTACCTTGGGATTTGATTTGCGTAAATAATACAATAAATGGCTATAACTTATTAATCACATATATAATTGTACCTAGGGGTTTGATTTGTCAATAGATGTAATTTGTGATTTGTACACCACATATTAATCACATCTCTTGTATAATTAGAGTTCACATATAATTTATTTATGCAAATAGATGTCGTTACTTTAGAAATATATCATCAGTAACCCGATAATATAAGTTATATAACTATAATATGATCAAACTTGAAGCTGTTGCACCTTTTTTCAGTAGGATGGATTGCAAAACTTAACAACAATTGCATATTTGGCTTGGCCAATGAATTGAATGAAGCATAAAGGAATTGGATTTCCGAGGAATTGAATGAAGGTGATTATGTAACTAGCAGGTGCAAGAAGTTTGCTATTCATTTAATTACTTTCATAGTTCCTATTAGGAACATATTATATAATTTATATGTTTCTATTCCATATAACCTTTTTGGTAACTATCGACATTTAATATTGGGGAGCCTAGTATTAGCGCTTTGTTTTTGTCATCATATGTAGTACTCATTGAGATTAGGCAGCATCATTCCAAAAGGGCCCTCCAGATTCTTTATTAGTTTATTGCCCCCGTTTAATGAAGCAGGTACCGCAAAGTTTCAACGGCATTATAATTACAAACTAATAACAGAGCTTAGAGCATCGAGAAAGTGTCTTTTATTAACCAATGTGGCAGTTTGATAAGAAATTTATTATTTTAATAAATAAAATAAATAATTAGAGTAAATATTATTTAAGGTTAATTACAAATAAATTAATAAATATTTTTAATATTATAATTAGTTAATTAATTTTTATATAATTTTATTTTAATCACTATCGACCAAAATTAGAGTCACAAAAACATTGTTTTTCCTTCCAGTCTTGCTTCTTCTATGTTGGAACAGACATTATGATTTCACATTGTGCAACTGCGCAAGTGCGCAAGTTGGTCCAATGATAGAGCATCCCTCATCCACCCCTAAACTTTTATCCAAATTTTAATTTATGGAAAAATCACTAAAATTAATTTAGTTCCAATTCTTAAATCTTTCTTAAATTTGAGCAAATTAAGCCCAAAATATTTCTAAATCAAGTTAGATGTAACAAAATATACCAAATCTATTGTATACCAAAACTTTGGTAAATGTTCTTTCAGGAATATGCTATTACAACTCAGCATTGGACCCACTTGGTGACAACTGGTGGGTATAACTACCAATCAGTGTAAAGTGTAAACTCATTTAACAACTTTCCTGGAATTTTCACCCTCTAATACCAATTATAAAATTAAAAGAGCAGCATTTTATACTGTTTATGCCTGGTTGCTAATCGAAGGAAATGGCAAACAATTCTTTGGAAATCACACTCCGCCCTTACAGGGTCTCAGATGCTGAGGACTTCTTGCTCTATGCTGGTGATGAAAAGGTGACAAAATTCACTCGTTGGAACACATTCACTTCTAAAGAAGAAGCAATTTCATACATCAAGGACTTGTGCATTCCTCACCCTTACTGCAGATCCATCTGCATCAGTGACCGTTCGATCGGGCGGGTCTTCATCATGCCACAAGGTGGTAATGACAAGTGTAGGGCAGAGGTTGGGTATGTGTTGGCTGCTGAGTACTGGGGACAAGGCATCGCAACCAGAGCAGTGAAGATGGCCATCACTGAAGGGTTCGAGGAGTTCACTGATTTGGTCAGAATGCAAGCTTTGGTTTTGGTGGAGAACAAGGCCTCAGAGAGGGTCTTGGAAAAACTTGGGTTCCATAATGAAGGTCTCTTGAGGAAGTATACCTTTCATAAAGGTACCGCTAAAGATGTTATCATGTATAGTCTTCTATCCACTGATCCCATGCCTTGAAAAATATATCATTTTTCTAATCTTAAGTCTGGATTGATATATATCAGTAGATAATACGAGAACATTTTGAAACATTTACAGATTATTTGCCTTTGAATACTTTTACCTAGTTGCACAACTTTGCTTATAATTTGATGATGCATCTGGCAAATTGCTAAGAAATTCATGTTATGGGGAAGTTGAAAGCCGGTTGATGAGTCCTACTACGCACCTTTACACATTAAAAATGTCAATATTCTGTCAATACCACTCTGCCAATCAAATTTGAGGATCTAGCAAAAAACTTCAACATTATTGTGTAGTTATTATCTTCTTTATATATCAATCACTCGTAGTTTCTTAACCGACATGGGATTTGGCTCTAATTTAATCACCTTGTTCAACAATTTATTCTACCCATCAATAATTAACTGAATAGTTGCAGCTTGTGATGGTGCTGACCAATTTGTCTGCTAGTAGTGCGCTCGACAAGTTCAATGCATTATTGACCACGAGACCATATATATTTTGAATGACAAATATCATAATTGACCTTGTCCACCATGATAAGCTACACATTCATATAAACCACAGCTTTATATGCCTACATAATTATTCAGATTGAGCTTGGAAGTTGGNCTCATCTCAAATAGAAAGACTGAGAGACTAAGTACCACTATACCAAATTATCATTAGCTCACTTGAGATTTCTTGGTGATTGTTTCTTAGTGAGGTAATAAAACACTAAGTTGTAGTAAGAATCTTGAAGTGTACATTGTGAAGGGTCGAGCATTGAGAATAGCAATGCTCAATTCATATGCAGCAAACTGAGGCCTATAAAATTTCATAAAGCTCAATATCTTGACCCAATAGGAGTTGTCAGAACGTTAACATCATATAATCAGATGTTACTGAAGGCTCTGGTTGAGTTGAAATCCGATGATACCAATTGGGAGTTGTGGGCCATCAATTAGTGGCTTATATCCTTGTGATATATAGTCCTGTCTCCCCTGAATCCTGATGGTGATCAATATTGCCTGCGATATATGCCAAGAGATTGATTGCAGACTACATAGTTTTTTTATATTTTACTCATATGAATTTTGACTTTAATTATCTTGATTGGTGGCTGAAAGTTTGCTTTCATATTCTTTGATTGCTCTTCATTAATGGTGCCTCTGATTGATCTCGATATAGGGAACATTTGCATAATGGTTCTTTTACTTTTGTTATTATAATTTAACAAAATTTTATTGGGTACAAATTTACAATTGTACAAATACCCCAAGTTTTTTTTTTTTTTTTGGAAGGCAAATACATCAAGTTTGACATTCTGTAGAAAGGAGACTAAACATCACCATGTCCCTACGTCTTCCCTTCAAAAGAAAATACTTCCTGAGAACACCTTCTCTCTGAAACCCAGCCTTCTGCAACACCCTCTGGGACCCCACATTTTCCACATCAACAAGAGCTTCAAGTCTCTCCAAATATGTCCACTCCTTGAATATAGCATCAACCACCAATTTCACAGCCTGTGTTACAATCCCTTTGCCCCAGTACATTGACCCCAAAACATAGCCAAGCTCACCTCTGCACCGGTCATTGCCCGAATTCACGGTCACTGAAATGGCACCAACGGGCCTGTTGTCAAGGCAGATTGCCCTGAACCAAGGGTGTGGGATAACTGTATCCTTGATAAAGTTTATGCCCACTTCTTTGTCGGTATAAGGTTCCCAAGTGCAGAAACGAGTCACTTTCTCATCTGAGGCCCATGCCATGAAATCATCAATGTCTGAAAGACCCAATGGCCTAAGGGTGATGTTGGACAAGAACCCATCACAGCCTTCTCTTCCCTCCATGTATAAATCTCACTATGATTGGTATAAGAAATGAGAAATGAATCTTTTAAGGCAAAGCCAATATAGGAAGAAGTTGCAAGAGACTCTGGGTTTATGTATGCACAAAAGAATGAGAGCTTGTAAGAAATTGCCCAGAAATAAGGTGGATGGTAATGGGTGAGGTCAACCTGGGGCCATGCCTTGGTAATTTACTTGGAGTGATGAGCAAGACATTAAGTGAATGTTGTAGTCAGCAAGATTAAACTAAACAGAGGTAATAGTGCTTCTGGCCGCATTTGTTGACCAATTTACCATGGCAACTAGGCGAGTCCCTTGAGGAAATTAAAAAAACAAGTCATAAAAACATTGTTTTTTTTGGAAAATTTTATTAAATAACCCTGTTTAATACAACTCTCACTTTTTGAACTTCTCCTCCCAACTTAGTTTTTTTTTACTCTTTAAATACTTTTTGGACCGAAATAGCCTTTATGTCAACACGTGATCCACATGTTGATACTTTATAGATAAAAAAAATTAAATTTAACAAAAATGTAAAAAAAGTGCAGCGGTTGGATAGCCCAATTGGAAAGGCTATAGAATCACCCACAATGCACTCAATTTCGATCCCCATTCCCCTCAACTCAAAAAAATATATATAAAAAAGTAAAAAATAATAAACTGGCTATAGCACCATGTGTCGACAATTCTTTTTTTTTTTAATTTTTTTTATTACCTTTCTCTTTGTAGCATGGGCATCTTCCTCTTGCCCATTCCTCCTGCTTTTTATCTACACGTTTTTTTCTTCTTTTTATTGGGTTGAATTTTTCCCCTCCTATTAAGCTTTATGTAGCAATTGAAAACATAATTAAATAAGTTCGGAATCCTTCAAGGCACAGATCCAAATTCAAGTTGGAATATTTGAAGGCATAAATCCAACTCCATTTTTCATAATTTATTCGGAATTACCATATTTAATATTTTGGATGGACATGCGCTCATATATATTAAGGGTTTTTTTTTTTTTTTTTGGTAAGCATATATATTAAGGTATTTACATCAAGATCAAGGGCTTGATTGGTTTTTCGGGTCTCATGACGTGGCATAATATATCTTGGACCAGGCTACTTAACTAATTAACTTCAGTCTGCTTTCTTCCAGACTGACTACTAAAACAAATGGGCCTATATCGAAACTAATGCATTAACAAAAAAAAAAAAAAAAAGATCAATGCTGGATCACATATTTTAACTATTTTTTTAGGGAAAAATAAATCTATCTAAAATTGGAATGACACTATTTTTTTTTTTTAACTAAATGACATTTTTTTTTATGTAAAAATCATACAAACAATATGACTTTTTCCTTGCACATTTTTTATGTTGTGATCACATATAAATGAATGTTCTATTTAAATAAGAATAAGATGACCAATATTTAACATGAAAATGTAAAAATTACATAGAAATGAGATATTAGGAGAAACTAAATATCAGGTAATGAATTGATTGTTAAGTTTTGTTAATGGGTTAACATTGATATTTCATACTTTTTAAAAAAAATTTATATATTATTTTATTTGACTATTTTAGTCTTTTTTTTAATTTCAATCATTTTGTTTAGTTTTGATGATTAGTTTAGTCAATTTCTTTTTGATTAACTTCTTTTCATGAAACATTATAATTAGGGTTATCCTCTGCTGCGTAATATTGGAAATATCTGGGCGTATGGACTGACAGCACCAAAAGTGGCAACGTGTGGGGAGTGGCAGGAAATGTTGTAGATAACAAGGGGAAATGAATCACCAACCTCTTTCTTAAGAAGCTGGCAAGGAGAAGTGGTGTTAAACGAATGAGTGGGTCCATCTACCCTGCATTAAGAGAGATACTTAAGAAGTTTCTCAAGGACACAATTAGAGCTAGTGTCACTTACATGGAGTATGCAAACAGAAAACCGTCTCAGCGATGGACATTATGAATGCTCTCAAAAGACAAGGTCACACCCTCTAGCTACCGGGGATTTCTTAATTTTATGCATAATATCTATATGAAGACTTGCTACTATGTTACTATGCTAGGATTATGGGCAGTTTTATAGGGAATGGTTATAATATTTATTTAACATGCCTTGGGATGGGACATTTATTACTTGGATGTAGATGCTACATATATCTATATGTAGACATGCTATTATATTACTTGCTATTCCATTTACAAGGAATTATTCGAAGAAGATGCTCAAGATGGACTTGGTGATACTCGATCAAGATGATGAAGAAGGTGATGTTGCTCAAGATAATATGTAAATAGACTAAACCAAAATGTCCTGGAACATTCTTTCTTATATTGTGAATGCATATACCATGAGATGATGTTGTAGGAGGAAATGGATAGAATGGTGATGATGATGATGATGTATTGATCATTAATTTTTGATATCTTTCATTGCTCTTTAGTACTGGTGCCTCTGATTTTCAATATGACAACCAAATCTGAGAAGTGAGAGAATCCATATAGGGAACATTTGTATAAATCTCACTCTGATTAGTATAAGAAATTAAAGATGTCTCTAAGGCAAAGGCAATATGGGAAGAAGTTGTAAGAGACTTTAGGTTTATGTATGCACAAAAAAAGTGAGAGGATAAGAAATTGCCAAAAAATAAGGTGAATGACTGGATGGTAATGGGTAGAGTCAACCTGAGGTCATTACTTAGGTCAATTACTTGGAGTGGTGAGCAAGAAAGTGAATGTTCTAGTCAGCATTAGGGGTGGGCGCGGTGCGGTTCGGTCCTTTTCTCCCCCGGAACCGGGCGCCGCGCCGAACATTTATACGCGGTGCGGTTCGGTGTTTAAAACCGGGAAAGGAGTAAAAAAACCAAACCAAACCAGACCATTCAAGGTGCGGTGCGGTGCGGTTCTCCACTGCGGTTTTGTAACATTTACATATGTTTTAAATTTTTTAAATATTTTATAATTTATATAAAACATATGTTTTGAGGTTTGAGCAATTGGGTTTGGTTGGGCAAACTAGTTTATGTAACTAGACTATATAAAGTATATAAAATATAAAAAATTTTAAAGCTTAGGGTTTAGGGTTTAGAGAATGAGAGATGAGTTGCAACCAAACCCTATACCATAAGTATTAAATCCTTATACCATAAACCCTAATATCCTATAGAACCTATACCATATCCTAAACCTTATACCATAAATTTTAAATCCTATACCTTATATGGCGTATACCCTACACACTTATATAGTATATAACTATATATTATACCCTAGAACTATAAACAATTAAAAAATTTAGTATATGCAGTATAAACTATAAATAATATACTAATTTTATTATATAGGGGTAATGGGTATAACTAAAATTATAAAAAGTGTATAAAAATGTGTACAAAAAGTGTATAAAAAGTATACAAAAATGGTATAAATATGTATAAAAAATATATAAAATGGTATATATATATGTATAAAAATATATATTTTTTGCAATTATGCGGTGCGGTTCGGTGCGGTGCGGTTAAATGAGGTGTAGAACCGGAACCGAAACCGAAGAGAACCAGTGCGGTTCGGTTTTTTTGACGGTGTTGACTTTTTTTAGTCAATGCGGTTTTTTACAGTTTTTTGGCGGTTTGGTTCGGCTGGTTTTGGCGGTGCACGATTAAAATGCCCACCCCTAGTCAGCATGAACAAGAACTGCTATAGAGGTAATGGTACCTGTGGCCGCCTTTGTTGACCAATTTACCAGAGTAACTAGGCAAGTTCCCCTAAGAAGAAAAAAGTCATAAATGGTACTCATGTTGTTGGAACCTTATTTTTTTCCTTCCAGTAATCTTGCTTTTTCTAATGTTGGAGAAGGCATTATGATATGATTTCACATTCAGTGCAACTGTGGGGAATATGGAAATGAGCATATCAACATCATCTTAAAACATCTCTCATCTTTCCCTAAATTCTTACCTAAGAATAAATTTAAGAAAAATCACTAAAATTAATTAGTTCAAACTCTTCCTTAAATCTTTCTTTAACTTTGAGCAATCCCCAAACCTTTTATTAATCAAGCTGGATGTTATGAGTTTCGCAAACTTTCTCCCAAACTGTCAAATTTGGGAAGAATGTACAAATTATGAGAAGTAAAATATATTGGAATCAAGTTCTTGAGGTTAGTCTAAGTGATGAAAGATGGTTAGTTATCGAGTTATATTCATTAAGAGTTTGATTTCTTCCCACGTAACAAACTATACCAAAACTATGGATGAAAATATCCACGATATTGTCGATATATCCGCCGAGATATCCGTAATTTCATCCACCGATATTTAAATAGGCTGTAACTGATATTTCTCCGATATTAATATATATTGACAAAATATCGGTATATGTTGACAAAATATCGATATATATCGACAAAATATTAGTATATGTCGACAAAATATTGGTAATATCAGTATATATCGGCAGAATTGTATAAAAAATTTCAAAATTTGAGAAGGAAAAGATGAATAAAATGAAATCAAACCAAATACAGTCCTAATTAGATCAAAACTCATCAACTAATCATAATTAATAAACAATAAACCAATAAAAGAACAAAATCTAACTCAAGTTTCTTTATACCGATATCTAATGAAATCGATATATCCGTAAATTTGAGTATCGATATTTAATAAATTTTCGATATTTTTATCTTAACCAAAACTATGGAAAATGCTATTTAAGGAAATATGCTATTACAACTCAAAATTGGACCAACTTGGTGACTAGTGGTGGGTAATACCTACCAACTCTTAGATACTAGCCAATCAGTGTAAATTCATTTCACAACTTTCCTGGTTCAGTCACCCTCCGATACCAAAACGTAGGCAATTATAAAGTTAAAAGGACAACAATTTTCCTATTTAATTATGCATTATAGTGCTTATTAAAGCAAATGTCGAACAATTCTTTGGAAATCGCACTCCTCCCTTACAGGGTCCTAGATGCTAAGGACTTCTTGCTCTATGCTGGTGATGAAATGGTGACAAAATTCACTCGTTGGAACACATTCACTTCCAAGGAAGAAGCAATTTCATACATCAAGGACTTCTGCATTCTTCACCCTTACTGCAGATCCATCTGCATCAACGACCGTTTAATTGGGCTGGTCTTCATCATGCCACAAGGTGGGGATGACAAGTGTCGAGCAAAGGTTGGATATGTGTTGGCTGCTGAGTATTGGGGACAGGGAATAGCAACCAGAGCTGTGAAGATGGCCATCAATGAAGAGTTTGAGGAGTTCACTGGTTTGGTCAGAATGCAAGCTTTAGTTTGTTGAGAGTAATGTGAAGCAATGTCCCACATCGGAAAACTAGAGCTTAGCATATGTGCTTATAAGTCTTGGGTCTTTCCACCCATTGCCAATTGGTTTTAGATTGAATGCTCTAATTCTATCATGGTATCAGAGCCAGGTTATCCGCGTGTATGGCCCAACGACCACACATGCTCCCACGTCACCTAATACAATTTATTCACGTGTAAGGCTCAAAATCTCGTCACGTGAACTAATTCGAAGAAGTTGATGACTCCTTATTTAACCGACATGGGATTATATACATCATACATGACATCACCTTCTTCAACAATTTAGTCCACCCATCAATAATGGACTAGTTGCAGCTTGGGGTGATGCTGACCAATTTGTCTGCCAGTAGTACCAGAGAAGTTCAATGCACCAAAATCTATTATTTATTGGACCACAGGACCATATTTTGAATGACAAGTATCATAATTGACCTTGTCCCTCATGGTAAGTTACACATTCATATAATCCACAGCTTTATTTGCCTACATACTTATTCAAATTGAGCTTGGAACCATCTCAAAGCTCCTCCAAATTCAATGGATTCATCAAGAATTTCCCTTCGACCTTTCAAACTCTCTGATGCCGATGACTTCCAAAAATGGGCCAGCGATGACAGAGTAACACGCTATCTAAGATGGAACACCATCACCTCAAGAGAACAAGCCTTGACATACATTGAGAAGGTTGTTATACCACACCTATGGCGTCAATCCATATGCTTGGATGACTGTTCGCTTGGATACATTTCGGTCAAGCCCGAACCGGGTGATGACACATGCAGGGCACATGTTAGCTATGCTGTGGCTGCAAAGTACTGGGGACAAGGGATTGCCACAGTGGCATTGAGGATGGCCATCTCTAGGGTGTTCAAGGAGTTCACATGTTTGGTGAGGATTGAGGCTTTGGTTGAGGTTGAGAATAAGGGGTCTCAAAAGGTTTTAGAGAAGGTTGGTTTTTTAAAAGAAGGTATGTTGGGGAAGTATGGGTATTGTAAAGGGGAGATTAGAGATATGGTTATCTATAGTTTTTTATCAACTGATAAGATTATGTGATTGATGTGGTCTTGTACTCTTAATAGTGCATTAACTCTTAATAATGCAAGAGTTTTTTTAATTTTATTAATCAACAAGCATAATTCAAGAATTTGAACTTAGGACTTCCACCTACAATCAAGGTATTAAATTTCGTTTTTTTGGGGTGTCGAAATCGAAACACATGTTTGATAATTTTTGGGAAAATTTCGCCGAAATTTTAGAAATTTCGCCGAAATTTATCGAAATTTACCGAAATCTACCGAAATTTACCGAAATTTATCGAAATTTTCCGAAATTTATCGAAATTTTCGAAATTTTCATATTTTCTATTTTCTCCAACTTCAGAAATTCACCAAAAATAGCTCGAGACTCCAAATAATTCACCGAAAAATTCTACGAACTCGTATTGATGAGTACTAATTTCCTATAACCTTAAAATAGTCAAATGGCTTTCAAAAAAATTATGAAAAATCATACTCTTATAATTTAATTCTGAAAAAAATAATAATAGTCAAATTCTTGAATTTTCATTTTCTAAAATTCATTTCCACACAACTAAGCTTTAGAACCACAACCAAATATATAAGTTAGTTAAAATAAATTTAAAGAAATTTCTAATTCCTTTAAACAAACCTTAAAACAAATTTGAAAAATTTAAGTAACAAAATTACCATAAGCCAAAATTTGGGTTATTACACTTAGTGAAGACAAAGCTTGGCTAAGTAAAAGACACGGGAAAAAAGGAAGGAAAGATAAAAAATAAAAAAAAGACTGAAGAGAGAGACACGGGGAAAAAAAGTAAAGGAAGAAAAAAAAAATGAGGGAGGGTTTGGGGCCTTTGGGCAATTGGAAAGAAGAAAAAAAAATTTGAGATTTCTTTTAGTTATTTTAAATCTTAAACTTTAATACATTTCTATATAAAAAAATAATTAAAAGTATCCTAAAGGGCTTAAAACCTAATATCCTAAAAAATATAGAGTATATAGGGTTTAATGTATAGATTATAGAGTATAAAGAGTATTAGGGTATAATGAATATATAAAGTATTAGAGTTTAGATTTTAGTGTATAATTAAATTATAACGTATAAATAATATACTAATTTTGTTTATTCATTATACTAACTTTATTTAACAGTATTTATTTCAGCGTGCATTATATTCACTTTATATCACATGAAACCTATTATATAATTTGATTTCTTCAATGTTTTTTATCAATTTAGTAGATAATATGTTAAATAAACATATAGAAAAGTTTCATTCAAAATTTCCGTATTTTGATAGCAATTTCCGTCATTTCCATCTAATTTCTGTCGAAATTTAAAAATCTTCGAAATTTCTGTCGAAATTTCCATCGAAATTTCCTCGAAACTCGAAATTTTATTCCTTGCCTACAATGTTGAGATTTGATACCACTAAACTAAATGATTATTGCCAATTTTAAGATTTCTTGATGGTTGTTTCTTTGTGTGGGAAACATTATGTGGCAGTAAGAATCTTGATGTATACATTGTGATGGGCCAGCAAATT
>QANW01008327.1:684471-745679 GCA_003254865.1 Dryas drummondii | reverse complement strand
AAGCATGCAAAGATCATGATGTATGCATTGCAAATGAAGTTCGTTTTTGGTGCAGTAACTGTATAGCGTACAATCACATCCAATTGTGAAAATCAATACTTCAGTAGTAAAAAATGAACTTGTGGTCGGAATTGAGAATTGCTATACTGGATCTGTATATATTGATACAACACTCTGTTGATAGAGAGTCTTTACAGTAAAGCAATGCTGAATTCATATGCAGCAAACTGAGGCCTACAATTTCATAAAGCCCAATAACTTGACCCAATAGTTGTCAGAACGTTAACATCAGATAATGAAGGCTCTGGTTGAGTTGAAATTTGATGTACCAATTGGGAGTTGGGCCATCAATTATTGGCTTATTTCCTTGTGATATATAGTCCTGATTCTCCTAAATCTTGATGGTGATCGTTGTCCGCCATATATGCCAAGAGATTGATTGCTCCATAGGGAAGGTTATATATGATAATTTGGTTTTGATTTGATTTTATCCAGGAAAAAGGACCCTTTTTTTTTTTTGTGCAGAAAAAGGACCCTATTTTGCATGTGAACTACAATGTTATTATAACTTTGAGAATAATGTTACATCGTTACATATATTATATCAAACTACAATTCCAAATAGATTTATATGTCCTAATATAATGTGGTAAAATTATTTTGCACACATCATTATCTATTTGCCATATAAAAAAATATCATATTATTAAAAAGCTATATTACTAGTTATGTATTAGATTGTGATCATCCAGTTGTGTGGATGGAAGACGGTCCTGAATGGCTTATGGTCATCTTGGCCCATGATGTCAAAACTGAATCATCCTCTAATGAATGATTATTTGACGTTTGGCTTTCCTCACAAAAAAAAAAAAAAAAGCTATAAATTTATTAAGTGATAAAATAAAAAATTAGTCAAAATTAGCAGATAGGTCTTGCTTCTTCTCTAGTCCCAATTCAATTTAACTCCTTTTATGATCTGAACAGTGAAATTCTAAAGCACCATTAGAGCATGTGCTTCAACCAAGGAGTAAAATTTGATTTCGCCGAATATTTTTTTTTTTTTTAAGATGGAAATTTTAACACGAAACCAACAAGATTTCGTCAAAATTTTGACAAAATTTTCAGCCTTGTGGAGTTTGATTCGCTGTCGTGGAAGATCTAATGGACAATCCGAGCACACCAACGTGTTCAGCTTGGTGAAGGGAAGATGTTGGTGGTGAAGAGCAACTGCGATTTGGCCAGAGACACAAAGTCAATGGCAGAGGCAGCTCGGCTTGGGTTTGGGTTTTCGAATCCTGGGTTTTTAGTCACAGTGGAAGATGAAGGAGGAGGAAGAGAGAGTTTCTGGGGTAGTTTCATGGCCGAACTGAGAAGAAATGAGAGAAAGCATAGAGGGAAGAGAGAGTTGCAGAGTGTTTTGTGTGAAGAAGAAAGGAAAATGAAAAAAAGAAAAGAAAGGGAAGTTGCACAGGTGAGTGGGGAGAATAAGTGAAGAGAGAGAGAGAGGTTTAGCATAAAATATTAAGGAAAAATTAAAGTTTAGTCCTTCTAATATTCCTTATTTAGAAAAAAACTTTATGGCTTGTTTATTTCTAAATAAAGTCTTTGTTTTTTTCTAAATAAAGTCCTTTGACCATTGTTTTGTCAAATAAATGTCTTTTTTATTTTTTATATGGTATAGGATATGGGTTCACCTCATATATTCCTAGAATATAGAATGAGATTTGTGAAGGTTGCATATTAGGTTTTAACTCTGACCCAAAATCTCAGAGTTAAAACCTAATAAAAAGCCGAACACTCCAAAATGGCCGCCGAGCACTCAGCGCCTGGTATGTGTGAAAAAAATAGAAACTAATGCATAAATATTATGTAACATTGAATGGTTACAATATTATTGAGTTTTAGTTATAATTTTAAAAGTCATAACGCTTTAGTCAGTATATTATAAAACTAAATAACCTAAATGGAATTAATGTATGGATAAAGTATGGTGATTTATTGTTGTATGGAAATATGAAATATGAATAGAGTATGGTCCATATTGTATTGACAAATTATACAAATTATAATTTAGAGTATCGGCAAATTATACAAATTATAGAGTATGGACAAATTATGTATGTCTTTGCAAATTATACAATTAGTTCATGAACAATTAAACATCATTTGTTATTAATTATGTATGTCTTTGTAAATTATACAAATTACACAAATTATAGAGTATGGATAAATTATACAAATTATGCAAATGATACCCTCTTAATATTAATTAAATACAAATTATACAAATTGTTCAATTAGTCCATGAACAATTAAACAATTATACAATTGAGGTGTTTGTTCAATAAAATTTATGTAATTATTAATTAGTTAACCATTTTTATTTAATAATATTTGTCTCCAGCACGCATTATATTTATCTTATATCACATGAAACCTACTCTATATTTTGATTTCTTTAATGTTTTTTTATCAATATAATAGATAATATGTTAAATAAACATATGTTAAAGTTTTATTCAAAATTTTCGTATTTTGATAATAATTTTCGTCATTTTTGTGAAAATCGAAATTTTTTCGAAACCCGAAATTTAACTCATTGACTTCAACCAACAATTTTCCTTTTTGTTTTCTCTATTCAATCAAATATTATTTGTCACTCTTAATATTGCTTAATAACTTCAAAGGGAAAATGTTAGCAAAATGACTATAAATATACCCCTATTTTCAGTTGAGGATTCCGATTTCACTTTGATTCAATTAAGGACTATAATTTTTCAAATGACTCAATCAAGTACATTCCGTCATGTCTGTCACATTCACCGTTAAAAACTGGTCACGTGACCCGCACGTGACCAGTTTGCAGGGGCATTTTCGTCTTTTCGCGCACAATTAATTCAGACGTTGCCCATCTCAACCGCCATTTTGTACGAAAATCCAAAAAAGAAAAAGCAAATCTGAAAACCTTCAGACCCACCGTATGTTATTCCTTCAGACCCATCGCCTTCAACAGAAGCTTTAGGGTTTTAGTTTTCTGGAAGCTTTACGCCTTTACCAGTGCGAATCTGATCCAAGAATATTTGGGAATCATTGCAACGCTGATTGGAGATGGATATAGGCGAATTTCTCAGAGAAAGTGGGGATAACCCGAACTACAGTAAGTGGTCCCGTGGTACTTCGATGAATTGTTTACTCATTCTTTTGGTTTCTTCCATGAAGTGCGATTTGAAAAATACCTTCTTTTTATGGATGTTGTTTCTCTGTTGTCTCCTTATATCATAGATTCGATTTCTTTTTTGCCTCTACTGCGTTGACATTTTGGAGTTTTGTTGTGGCTTTTGGCCTTTATGAGTTGTTGGGACCAGTATGTTGAATAAATTAGAGGTGGGTGGCAGTGGGGACTGAGGTGGGTTGGATTAATTGTTGACTTCAATTTTGGGTACTTGTCTGCAAAAATACTACCTTAAATAATAGGGTTTATTGACATGCTTAATTAGTAAAATTAATTTACTAATTGCTTAATTAGTAAAATTAATTCAATAATTGCTTAATTAGTGAAATGGTTAGACAAATTCTTAGATAGTCAATGGTGTATTCCTTTACTTAATTAATCATTTGGTGTTGTAAAACAGTAAAGGGTTTATGCATAATAATTAACTATTTTATTCATTACTTAATATGTGCTAAAATAGTAACCTAGTTTGGTTATATGCTTAATATGTATTTGCTATGCAGGTAATCCTGATCACTTTACCTTGGAAATACATCATGGGGGTACCTTGGTGACTTTAAATCCTGAAACAGGTGAGAGCATTTATGAAGGTGGGAAGGTTGTTTGGGCAGACTATTGCAATTTGGACTACATGTCCTTATTTGAATTTGATGGGATTTCAAGGTATTTGGGGTATTTGGTGCCACCATTGTATTATTACAGGCTGGCTGGCTATCCTCCAAACTTTGGATGGGAACCTGTCTTACATGATCAATGTGTGCTGAGGTGTTGCGAACATCAAGTGAATAGGGTTGCCTCAGTATATTACGTCACATCCACCCACCAGAATCTAATTCAAAATAATGAAGCAGAGCCTGATATTATTGATCTAGAAAAACAGGCTGCTGGATGGGAAGAAGAAGCTGTTGGAGGGGCAGCAGAAGGTGGTGAAGCAGAAGTTGATGGTGGTGAAGCACACGTTGAGGCAGATGATAGTGGAAAGGGGCCAGCATGTTCTAAAGAAGTTGAAGCAGATTATAGTGGAAAGAGGCCAGCAAGTTCTAAAGAAGCTGAGTCATTGTATGATGTTTCAATTGTTACCAGATCAAATGACAAAGGCAAGGCCCCAATGGTAGAAGAAAGTGATGATGAAGAGGCAAAATCAAATTGTGAGGATGATGAGTTATCTAAGGGTTTAAATGGTGATGAAGATGATGAATATGATGAAGATGATGAAGATGATGAAGACTATTGGTATGTGGATAGTGAATATGAGCAGGAGGTTGAGGACGTAAACATTTTTGACTATGTTGACATGGATATTCATAGTGATGATGATTGTGGCAGTTTTGGAGAAGTTCAATCTGATGACATGGGAAATGAGGATGACATATGGAATTGTGATGAGGATGATGATGTAGACATTGATCACCTCCCTGCCAAGGAAAGGAGACGCAGGAAACTAATGCCAAAATTTACATATTTTAGAAAGGAAACTGACATGCAAGATCCAAAATTCAAGTTGGGGCAGGTCTATGAATCTGTTGAGCTTTTCAGAGCAGCCATTAAGGAGTATTCTATTATCAATCAAAAGGATATCATATTTGCCAAGAATCACAAGTTGATGGTTAGAGCCAAATGTGCTAAGGGATGTCCTTGGCATCTTTATGGCTCATATGATAGGAAGATGCATACTTTTGTTGTGAGAACCTACATTGATGATCATAAGTGCACACCACCATTATACAATGGGCATGCAAATGCAGTTTGGATGGCAAATAGATATGGGGCTGAGTTTAGAATGAATCCCAATTGGGACATAAAGGCATTTAAGCAAAGAGTCCAGCAGGAATTTAATGTGACAGTGAGTACATCTCAATTCTATAGAGCAAGGCAAATAGCAATGAAGGAGATTAATGGTCATATTGATGACCAATATGCCAAGTTATGGGATTACTTGGAAACCCTTCAGCAGACAAATGAGAACACAACATGTAAGGTCAAAGCAGACTGGGAAGGTGACTCTCCAAGGTTTAGAAGATGCTATATTTGCTTTGGGGCTAGCAAGAGGGGATATTTGGATGGTTGTAGACCTGTAATAGGTCTAGATGGGTGTTTTATAAAGGGCCACTACAAGGGACAACTGCTTAGTGCTATTGGTGTTGATGCCAACAATGGAATGTTTCCAATAGCCTATGCAGTGGTTGAGATTGAAAACAGATCCTCCTGGACATGGTTTCTAACCCTGTTGATTGATGATTTGGGGATAGAAAACTCATTGGGGCAGGTGCTTATCTCAGATAAACAAAAGGGTCTTGTGGATGCCATCAAAGATCTACTCCCAAATGCAGAGCACAAGAATTGTGTGAAGCACATGGCTGCCAACTTTAGGAAAAAACATCCAGGGTTGCTTCTATACAACTTGGTGTTTTCTGCAGCCAAGTCAACAACAGAGCCAAGATTCTTGGCTGAAATGGACAAAATGAGAGATGCATATTCTGAAGCACATGGTTGGTTTCATGACAAACCACCACAGAATTGGTGTCAAGCGTACTTCAGGACTCATGCCAAGTGTGATCTTATCCTCAACAACCTGTGTGAGTCTTTTAATGCTGCTATACTTACTGCTAGGGACTTGCCTATTCTACACATGTTCGAGAAGATAAGATTGTATGTGATGTTGTTGATGCTAGAAGGAGGGAGGCTTGTCAAAAGTGGAATCATCCTGTATGTCCAAGGATAAGAGAGATAATCTCTGAGAGGAAGAAAGAGTGCAATGTTTGCATTGTGAGCCATTCTGGTGCAAAAAAATATCAAGTGGATACTGGGAATGGCATGTGGTATGCTGTGGATCTTGATACTCGATCATGTTCTTGCAGAAAGTGGGAGGTGAGTGGTATACCTTGCAATCATGCCATGGCTTGTATTTTCAGGCATGGAAAACAAGTTGAGGAATATATGGATGAGAAATATCTGATAGAGTCCTACATGGCGACTTATGCTCCTATGATTAATCCTTTACCTGGCCCAGACATGTGGGTGAGAAGTGGAAAGCCTCCATTGAAGCCTCATGCATTTAAAACACAGCCAGGTAGGCCAAGGAGAGTAAGGGCTCGAGATGCAAGTGAGCCTAAAGCACCATCAAATCCACATAAATTGAGAAAGTATGATGTTACCATCAAATGCAAGAAGTGTGGCAAGGAAGGCCATAACTCAAGGACATGTGGCAGGCAAAAGATTCCAACGCAGGTGAGTTTATAATTTCTGGTCTTGCACATGGATTCTGCTCTTGTAAATAGATTTCGTGTGTGTACAAAAATTTTAACTTGGTCAAACTCCAGGTGACGAAGGCCCAGAACCCTGAGCAAGCTGTGCAGCCTAAACCTAAGAAGCAGAGGATGAAACAGAGACCAGACACCCCACCAAGGAGGATGAAAGGAAGCAGCAGGCCAGTATCTTTGAGTCAACCTACTTGTTAGTTTCTAGGATTTGTTATATTGGCTATTTTCCTTGTCAAAACAATTGTATTTATTTTTATTTAATCACTCACAAGCTCTAGGCTAGATTAAGGACAAGTTCAGCTGTATTGAAGAAGTCAAGAATGAACAAAGACTCAAGGTATACTGCACTTCATTCATTTCATGAAAATAACAGTTTTTTGTCTATTTGACTAGTCATTCACTGAACATAAAGAACAATGTTTTTCACGTGCAGTGGTTGATACTTAAGTCACAGTCACTACAGTGGGGCCATTTCAGGTTTTACTTTTAAAGCCCATTTCATTGAAAGCCCATGTTCTGTTTTTTACTAAACATGCATGTGCATTGCACATGGCTTGGTTCCCCTACTGTATCAATCAGATCTGATTGCTTCTTTGCCATTCACGCCACACACCTACACACATCAGCACTATTCATCATCTTCCCCATTTCTGATTTTTGCAAAATAAAGCAAAATTCCTTTTTACAACTCCTCATTCATATCCTTAGTAATACTAGGATACCCCTCTAGGACAAAGAGAATATGCCCCTCATTCGTCTCTTGTGGACAGCCATTGATTGGCTTCCACGTGGCTCGGGCAAACATGAAAGTTGTGTGTGTGTGTACGGGTATATTGTGCATTATGTTCAGATCTTTGTGTGCGTGGGTATGAGCATTTTTGAGTGGGTATTTTTCGTTTTTATGCCTGGGTATTTTTCAGGTTAAGTGCTCATCTTTAACAATTCAGAAAATGTTCTTTTAATTCTTGAAAAATCAAAAAGATTTTCTGAACTTGTTTTGTTTCACCTAAAATTCTAAATGGGTTTGAGTGTTTAAATCTTTTCATATATTCTTCAAACACATTCATTTTAGATTTTAGTTGAAGGATTCAATATCAACCTTTTCATGCCTCTAGCTTGAGAAGGTTGATCTTTTTTTAAAGAATCCAACATTGGCATATCATGTTCATACATTGATAAATCTACTGGGCTTGGTGCGAATTGGTGCCATGGGTTGATGAGCTTAGAGTTGGAGCTGCCTTCTTCATGAATGACCGATTGCCTTGTTTATGGAAGTTGCACAAAGGGTAAGAAAGCTGCCACTTAGTCTAGGACTTAGTGATTGAGGTTGTGTGCTGTGTGCTCCCTTTGTATTGAACTTCTTATTTAGTGGATTGCTTGGTCAGCTGGAAAGACCCCCAGTTTTTACCCTTTGTGGTTTTTCTGGGTGAACATCTTGTGTGCATTCGTCTTGTTTGTGTTGTTATGCTTACTGACTCACTCAACTTTTAAACACAAATCTGTACTGTAGCTATATGCTTGAAATTGATATATGTCTTATATAACTGTCTAGCTAATCAGACACCACTGTAGTTGTGGATAACACTGGGATGCCTACTGTGATGGGTCCTCTGAGTGTGTAGGATGTCACTTGATCCTTGGTGTGTTTGATTTGTGTTGTTTAGAAAAGTGATTTTTGTTTTTTTAGAAGTCAATCTGGAGTTTCATATTTTCGTTACTGATTCGTCTGAGTTGTGTTTGTTTGATTAGTTCCTGAGTGATCACATAAATCAAAAATTGGGGTCCGATCACTGAAAGTGAAATTAATCAAGTTTATTAAGTGAATAGATCACCTAAATTAAACTTTCACTACTGCCTCTAAAAGCCATGATACCAGCCAAGTTTCCATGTCCCAGCCTGCTACATCATCTCACCAAGTTTCCATGTCTCAGCCAACAAGGAGGTTTAAGTGCCCTGCCAAGAGGAAGACAAGATCCCAAACCAGTCTAGCCACTGAACAGCTCAACATGAAAAAGAAGTCAGCTGCCAAGAAGAAACAACCATAGGCTATGGGTTTAGTTTAGTTTTTGCAATTAATTTCAGGAGATGGTGGTGATTTTTCTTGTAATTGACTTGTTTTGCTTTTTGATTTTGGATTAGGAATTGGTGGTCACTGTTTTTGTGGTAAATCACTAACATTAGCAGGTTTTTGTATTAAGAATGGTGGAATGGTGGAATGGTGGTCACTGTTTTTGTGTATTTTGATAGTGGAATGGTGGGACATATTTGTATTAGGAAGGTGAATTGTTTTTGTTATTAAGCAGGTGGATTAGAAGGTGAACTGTTATTAGGGAACCTAAGTAGGAAATATTATTTGATGTCTTTTGCAAGATGTCCAAATTTTCTCATGTGCAAGATGTAAGACATGTTAATGTTAATGTCTTTTGCAACAGTGATTACTTTGTTATTCGTCCATTTTGACAACAATGATTCAACTTATATTTTGGCATGAAATTATTGTAAAATAAGCTTATTTGTCAAAAAGAACATGAACACTTGATTTAATTTCAACTGAATTCAATCCCAAATCTGGAAAATATTCAACTTAATTCCATTACACAATAGATGCCGATATTACATTCATTTACACATAACAAACCCAATATGTGGCTGGTAGAACAACCCCGATTAGGCAAAATACATCACAGTAATTTGCACAATGTCATCATACATTAAAGACACTACTAAAATGATAACTAAAGACTACCCTATGGGCCCTATGGACCAACACCCAACCCATTTTCTTCCTGTTCCCTCCCGACCATCAGTACAAGAACAAAGAAAACCCATGAAAGAATGATGGAAAGCCACATCTTCTTTAACCTTGATTTCACTCGACCAACTTCTTCTTCCATCAGCCCTTGCTTCCTTAAAAGCCCAGGTATCACCTGCCTCGACCTTTCACACATAGGTGGATCGACCCACCTCCACAGATTGCAACCACCTCTGCCTCTCTGCAATTTTACAAACAGAGGACAGTGAAAAAATGCCCCAACAAAACAAAGGCCAGAAATCCCTAAAGATTGAATATTTGACAATAAAAAATAAGAGAACGCAAGTTGAGGCATCATAATCATACCATGGAACAACACTCAAACCTTCTTCCCGGATTCAAATCGGTCCAAGATGTCCTTATCTGGATGGGTCTTCCACACTGGCAATACATTATACTAATTACCAGGTATGCTCTCAATAATCCACTCAGATGCTTCAGATGCTTTGTTTGTTTTTTTGGGTTAAATAGCTTATATATAGACCTAGGGTTTCAGATGGGGATTGAGGTTTAATATTGGTGGGAAAGTCTATGTGGATGGCGGGAAATCGAGATTGCGGTTGGGATGGGCAACGTTTGAATTAATTGTGCGCGAAAAGACGAAAATGCCCCTGCAAACTAGTCACGTGACCAGTTTTTAACGGTGAATGTGACAGACATGACGGAATGTACTTGATTGAGTCATTTGAAAAATTATAGTCCTTAATTGAATCAAAGTGAAATCGGGATCCTCAATTGAAAATAGGGGTATATTTATAGTCCTTTTGCTAACATTTTCCCTAACTTCAAATTAATTGAGTGCAATTCATTTAGCGGAAAACCATGTAGGCCAAATGATCAATAGCTTCTTTTTCTTTTATTGGATCTGGATCAAGATAACTACAAGGAGATAATAGATCAACCAAACAACACAACTGCATCACACTAAAACACTGAAGATTAATGCAACGCAACAAGCAAGAGCACGAAATAAAAAAAAAATTAAAAAAATAAAAAGTAACTAAAAATCCAATCCTAAACCCTAAGAAGTACATGGTCATCTCTTACCTTGTGTAGAAGAACCTATTTGAGAACAGGATAAACTAAAGAGTACTTTTAATAAGTCATCGAAAACAAAGGGCATAAACTAATTAATTAAACTGCACAACAATAATAAAGAGTAAGAAAAACTAGAACGCGAAAAACCCAAACATAGATATACCTAAACTCAATTTCAATTTAAGGATTAAATCTTTTTTAAATCTTTTTTTTTTTTTTAGTAATTTAAGCATTGCAAGATTTTAAGATTAAAATAGTCTTTGTCAAGCTTATGTGACATGCTATTAGAGTACCATTGGGGCATTAATTATTAGGGCATTTAAGCACTGTCATTCCAAATAACAATTTACTTAGGAGTCTTCTCTAATGCATGACTAATGTAGAATGTGAGAGATCGATGACCATACATCCATTGATTGGTCATAGTCATTGACCAAACATTGTCTCACATCCTGCATCGATAAAAAACTCATATCATATTAGAAAACTTTCACGTCTACTTAATTAGTAATTCAAATTGATAATCTAAACAATATAATATACCCTCACTTCTTAAAGAAAACTTAGTTGTGTACAACATTTTATTTGCATAACACAAGACAATATGAAAAAATTAACTAATTATCGATCTAGTGATATTTTTCTTAGAAATGTCTCACGTTCAAATATCCTCACTAAATTAATAATAATAAAAAAAGACAGCATGAGAAAAAGTGCAATAGAAAGTAGTAGGTCCCCTCCCCTAATATCATACACATAATTTTGTGAATGCTTATGGGATTGATAACATCCATATCTCCATGTCATATTTGAGTCGCTATCAATCCTTTGTAACCAAAGACATTCTTGCTTGTCAAATAATTTCTCATCTCTTTTCCCTTCTACTCTCTCTCTCTCTCTCTTGTAGTATGGGCATCTTTCTCTTCCCCATTCCTCTTGCTTTTTATCTACACGTTTTCTTCTTCGTTTATTGGGATGAATTTTGTCCACACGTATTAAGCTTTACGTAGCCATGGGAAACATAACTAAAGAAGGTTGGAATCCTTCAAGGCACAGATCCAAATTCAAGTTGCAATCTATGAAGGCATAAATCCAACTCCATTTTTCATAAGTTATTCGGGATTACCATATTTACTATTTTTGTTGGAAATATGCTCATATATATTAAGGCTATTAAAGTATTTACATCAAGGGCTTCATGGGTTTTTTGGGTCTCCTGATGTGGCATTTTTGTCACAAAAATATCTTGGACCAGCCTACTTAACTTCAGTGTGCTTAATTTCTTAATTTCAGGATCAGACTGACTACTAAAACAAATGGGCCTATATCAAAATCAATGCATTGACAAAAAAAGAAAAAGAAAATCTCTCTAAACTTGGAATGACACTATTTTTTAACTAAATCACATATTAAATATTAATAGGAAGGTAATACCTAACTCACATCTCTCTCTCTTTGAGTATTGATTCTAATTTCTAAGATCGAGTAAAAAAACCTAGTCACCAGCTCTAAATTTTCGTATGCAACGGCCTAGGATATGCAGATTGCCGCAAACTATTGATTTTGTCATCTTAGTTTTTAAGATCTTAGAAAGAGTTTGTCATTTTCTTGATCTTAGAGAGGGTTTGTTCATTTCTTGATCTTAGAGAGATTTTGTCTTTTTTCTTAATCTTCGAAAGATTTTGTCCCTATTTTGATCTTAGAGAGAGTTTATCTAGGATTCCATCATTAACTAGTTTTGTTTTGGTTTCAATGTTGTCATGATTCTTGCAACAACTATTGTCGTACCTTTTTCTAAGCTTACGACCCTTACGTCGTATTCTATTGTTAGACTGAAGTGATTTATTTTCCTTTTCACTTTTAGCAAGCAAATGGCCATCTCTTAACTTTTCAAAGTCTTGCAATATATATAACAATATCTTATACAGCCTTTTTACTCCCTTTTCTTTAGTGTTTTTCTTATAATTCTTTTGTGCTTAGTATTTTCTCTACTTACCTTTCTTTCCCTACTTAATAGTTTCTTCCTTCTTCTTTAACCCTTTCAATTTATTAATAAGAAAACCAGATGAATTCTTGGTAGTCTATGTGATGCATTATTTACAATGAAAAGTATTTAATAGGTGGACAGATCTCTCCCAAACTTTTTTGGCATAGGAACCCCAAGATAGATTTGGGATACCATGGTTGTATTTGCTGGCTAAGGTTTACCTGAATGTTGGCAACTGACTCTTTTATAAAAATGTTTTGCCAAAGTGATTGATTCTATTGGAGATTGGAAAACAAAAAAAAAGGGTTGTTTTAGTTTTGAGCTTGTAAAAGTTGCCTAGATGATATATGTCTTTTTTCACATTTTTATTCAGACATGTCGATATGTTATCCTTTAATTTTCCACTCCCTACTAGCAAGTAATAAAATTTCGGGTTTCGAGGAAATTTCGATGGAAATTTCGACGGAAATTTCGAAGATTTTTAAATTTCGACAAAAATTTGATAGAAATGATGGAAATTGATATCAAAATACGGAAATTTTGAATGAAACTTTACCGTATGTTTATTTATCATATTATCTACTAAATTGAGAAAAAATATTGAAGAAATCAAATTATATAGTAGGTTTCATGTGATATAAAATAAATATAATGCACGCTGGAGACAAATACTGTTAAATAAAATTAGTATAAAATGAAATTAGTATATTATCTATACTCTATAATATATACACTAAACCCTATATATTTTATAATCTATATTCTATATTGTTTAGGATATGGTATATGATACTAGGGTTTAAGTCCTTTAGGGTACTTTAAATTATTTTTTATATAAAAATATATTGTAATTTACTAGTTTAGGGTTTAAAAACAACTAAACGAAACTCCAAAACGGGCAAACGAAACCCCAAACTATTTTTTTTCTTCACAATTAACCCAAAGCCCAAAGGCCTCAAACCCCAATCAACCCTAAACCTTTTATTTTTATTTTTTTTTTCCTTTTTTTTTTCTTTTTTTTTTTCTTCTTTTTCTTTCCTTCTTTTCCCTTTCCTTTTTTTTACCCCGAGGCTCCACTGCTCCAGCAACACTCCCCTCTGTTTTCTTCTTCATCCTCTCTCTCTTTCTCTTTCTCTCTCTCTCTCTGCATCTCCCACCGCCGTCTCCCCGTCGCTCCCTGCCCTCGCCCCGTCGCCCCTCTGCCGTCGCCCTTGCCCTTGCCTCGTCACCCTCTGTCGTCGCCTCTCTGCCTCGATCTCCCCTGTCGTCGCCTCTCTGTCCCTCGATCTCCCCCTGCCGCCGCCCTGCCACTGCTCCTCTTTCTCCCTCGATCTCCCCCCTGCCACCTCTCCATTTTTCTGCAAAAACCCAGCTCCAAAACCAGATCTCAAATTCTCACCGCCAAAAGTTTCGGCGAAATTTCGATAATTTCGACGAAATCATTCCGAAAATTTAGCAAATACGGGTTTCGATTTCGACACCCCCAAAAATCGAAATTTTTGGCGAAATTTCGAAATTTAACACCCTGCCTATTAGTCAAAAAAAAGCAAAAAAAGAAGAGTAGCCATGCTTTTGTTTTCACTAGCATTTTCATTTATATTAGAATCTAAAAGAAGTAATTTAATTGGTATTCATCTTTTCTATATTAAATAGAGTCCATTAATTATAAGGTACTAACAAAGCAAAATATTAACCAAAACTACTCAATCTATTTTTATTAACTTGCGGACACTATCTACCAGCTCAAAATATAACATGCGAACACATTCCCAAAGAAACGCATCACAACCAAACCAACTACACAAATAACCTAAAACTGATCTTCTTCTTTTCTTTGCCAAATCGATCTCTTTCTTCAACTTCACCAAATCGACAATTGTTCATCTTCACTCACAAGCATTGTTCTGCAACTGCAAGCCTGCAACTCCAAATAAACTGCAGTTTCAGAAACTGCAGTTATCACTTGCAGTTAGTAACTGCAACTGCAAGCCTGCAGCTCCAATAAACTGCAGTTTCACTTACAGTTAGTAACTGCAACTGCAAGCTTGCAACTCAAGTCAACTGCAGTTTCAGTTCATTTGCAGTGCAGTTTCACTTACAGTTAGGAACTGCAACTACAAGCCTGCAGCTCCAATAAACTGCAGTTTCACTTACAGTTAGTAACTGCAACTGCAAGCCTGCAACTCAAGTAAACTGCAGTTTCAGTTCATTTGCAGTGCAGTTTCACTTGCAGTTAGGAACTGCAACTCCAACAAACTGCAGTTTCAGTTCACTTGCAATGTTTCAGAAATTGCAGTTTCAGAAACTGAGCTTTTAAAAAAAAAAAATCAAGACCCTTCTATTGATAAGCTCTTGGAGGTGGAGAGCCAAGGCAACCAAGTTCGGGCTCTCAAAGCTGCCCGCGCGACCAAGCTAGAAATTGAAATGCGCTGAAGCTCCAGAAGGAGAAGATCAAATGAACCACACCATCTGCTGTATCTACTTGGAGCTAGACATCAGAGGTTGGGGAAGGGAGAGGGAAGAGAGAGGAAGGGGATGGGGATGGGGATGGGGTCGACCCACACCGCCGACTACTCTTGCCGGATGGCGAGATTCCGATCGTCAGAGACATCGCGGGAAGAGAGAGAGCAGAGGAAAGAGGAGAGAGACTCGAGGAGAAAGAGAGAAGAAAAAGAAATACCAAAAATAAGAAATAAAAGGTAATTGCAGCCCACTCATGTGGAGTCAACGGAATAAGGTGGAGTCAAACTTACCTGATTGTTAATAAAACTAACCTGATTGTTATATATTAATAATTATGGTATTAGAAGTTAAAAGCTATAGCAAAGATGTAGTATAGAGTAATTATTTCTATTAAATAAGTATACTGCTACTATGCGTGAGTAGACATAATGCCACTTACTATGGAGTCTGGATTCATCATTTCCTTCATTAATTTATTTCCCACACCACGCCATACAATAACTGCAGTTTTTAATCAGAGAGGGATAGTTTTTTTTTTTTGGGTCAGAAGAGAGGGATAGTTAATACTAGTTATTGTAACCTGACAACCTCACAGAAATTGCATGCCTCTTTATGACATATACTAATTTATTCCAAACAGCAGTTGGATCCTGTTTAAGACATGTTATTTGAAACTTGACAAGCAAAAAGCTGAACCGCGAGCTGGGTTCATTGCACATGTGAAGGAAAATATGGTAAAGGGAGAAAGCCAGACATGAACTATGGTTTTTTTTTTTTTTTTTTTAAGTGTTAAACAGTTAAACAATAGTCAAAATGGATGATATATATACTAACTATACAGTACTATGCAAGTAGCAAGTACTGTATCAGTTCATTAAATTGAGAAACGAGCAATTATAGGGAACAAATAGTTCAAGACAACCTTCTTTGTATACTTTTAACTTTTAAGACTCAATTACCTGCACAATGCAAAATAACAACATATTAAATTATGGGGAAGGATCCCTAGCCCAATTCAATGGCTTTCAATAGCTTGCTCAATCAGACATACATCCAAGGCATTGAAAATGAAGAATAGAGAGAGATAGAGAGGAAAAATATAACCAAACCCTAGCCCCCACAATTAAAAAACAAAGGAAAAGACAATAAAATTTTACCTAATTTTTAAGTCGGCGTGTTGGTTTATCGAAGAATTCTATTTGGGAAGAGTTTATTGTAGAACTCATACAAAACTAGCAGATAGCCTGGATAAGCTTCTGTTAGTCCACGGTCCATTTCTTCTTGAGAAAGACCAGCCTAAAACAAATAGACAAAAATTAGAATGAAAACTTTAGTGAAGCCAATTAAAAAAACACACTAAAGCTAAAAAAAAAAAAATAATTATATTACCCTATCCATGGCGTGTGCTACGGCATCAATTTGTAAAAACTGAAGGCAATATTTGATGGATATGACGAGTGGTAGCCAGTTACGTAATTTGACCAATCAGCCTTTGCTTTTGGAAGCACATCCCTTTGCAAGTTCCTCCTCCAGGCTATATTATTTAACTTCCAAGAATTAAGTAAAACATCCAATTCTAAATTCACAACCGATTACAGTGGTGAAAATCTATCCTCAACATTTGTAAATTGCCACAAACGGTAAGCATTCCACTCTTCATGGCTCAAAAAGACCGGGTGATAATATAATAATTCCAAAGACATGTAATAAAGAAGAAAAATAATCAAATTTTGGGATATAAATATTGGAACAAATATTAAATTAATTGGTAAAGTAACTCACGTTGACTACATGGTATGACACATATGCCATAGTTCAAAGGGCATAAGCTCACCATGAGACTCAAATAGTCCCTCATACAACTGCACAAGACTATCAAAATCATCTTCTTGATAACGCGCATCACCAAAATCAATGAAGTCTTTCTTCAACAAAGTAACCACTTTGATTCTTCCATTTACTAAGAATATACTATCTTCATTAAAATTGATATAACCTAGATGATAATCCGTCCTCACATAGAAAAAAAATTTAAGCAAATCTCTATACAAGGAAAATAAAAAATATCAAAAAATGATACACATATACAATAAACTAATTAAATAATAAGTTTAAAAAACTATATCAAGTATTAACTCAAAATTAACTACCTGAGGATTAACTGCGCCTCCTCTTTCAAACTCTCATTTTCAGACAAATTCTTTCGGTCTTTAGCCCAATTCCTCAACGTCATGTCTAAACGCTCGTTGAATAAGATCTTCCTGCCATTTGGGAGTGTAGTTTGGCCGTCGACCCGTGCAAAGAACCCGCTTCTATCAGCTCCAAATGTTCCATACCAATCGTATGGAAACTCTGCTTTGCTAAAAAGATGATATGACAACGGAAACAAATATCCGTCGTCCTCTATATGGGCATGCATGTAAAACAATAGTATAAGCTGAGCTCATACCAATATCAAATACACCCTTGGTGTATTTGGTAACCCTACTACCACCAGCAACCTAGAGCATTTAATTTAAGGAAAAAAAACCTTAGTACAATAAACTTTTTAAAGAATAAGTTCAAATTTTTTTAAAAAGCTATAATAACTTACACTAAACTTGTCTTCGTCATCAGGCAAGCCGGGACCGGAACAAAAATTCTGAAACAAAATGCAATAACTAATAAAATTGTAATTAAAACAAGAGAGACTTAGAGTGCAGTCCATTTTATGAGTTTTTCTTAGACTAAGACCGGTAGTGATTTAGGGTTTTTAATCAAGTCCTTTTATTTTTATTGTTTGACGGCTATATGTTAGGTTTTAACTCCGGAATTTAGGTTTTTAATCAAAATGTAATTGGTAAACATGAAGAAATAGCTTTCATGAAAACATATGCAAGTGATGATTTTTGAAAGGAGACACTTCTAAAGTTATAGAAGGTTTGCATAAATGCACTAGAATGTAGGCAAACACCATTGGCAGGTGCCCCAACATGCCTGGGTATATGCTGGTTTTTGAATTTTGGGTTGCATTTTTGTGCTTTTCATTTTTCATTTTTCATTTTTCTTAGCAATATGCTTGCCCCTTACATAAATGCTGTGTGTAACAAGGCACAGAAAACAAACTACTAATAGTGAGTGTTATAATCTAATTTCTTTTTGTGTTTTCCGAAAGGATTATTCATTCAGCTACATGTTGAAAGTATATGTTCTTTCAGAAGGCACTAAATATTTTGTTCTCTTGAGTCCCTGTAGTCTAAACTCTTTCAAGTTTATGAATTCAACGCTATCCCTTTCTTTCATATTCTCAGTAATCAATCAGTGCATTACAGTTTAGGCTGACTTCTAATAATCAATCCCTAGTTCTGGAGATTCTGCTACAATTGACTGCATGTCTGTATTTTCAACCCCTTGTCCAAACCCCATTTAGAATTTTTGGTGGAAGTAAATCATCTGATCTTGTCCCAATACCAAGAACCAATTCCTTTATTACTTAATGGTTAAGAATATATGCATGTGGTCCACCCAGTGGGCCTATGTATGGGCCAGTTGGTGGCTCTCTATATGATCTTCTTGTCGACCAAAATGGTTTTCTATTGTTAGACTGAAGTGATTTATTTTCCTTTTCACTTTTAGCAAGCAAATGGCCATCTCCTAGCTTCTCAAAGTCTTGCAATATATATAACAATATCTTATACAGCCTTTTTACTCTCTTTTCTTTAGTGTTTTTCTTATGATTCTTTTGTGCTTAGTTTTTTCTCTACTTACATTTCCTTCCCTACTTAATAGTTTCTTTCTTCTTCTTTAACCCTTTCAATTTGTTAATAAGAAAACCAGACGAATATTTGGTATTCTATGTGATGCATTTTTTATTTTTTATTTTTGGCCAAGCTATGTGATGCATTATTTACAGTGAAAAGTATTTAATAGGTGGACGGATCTCTGCCAAACTTGTTTGGCATAGGAACCCCAAAATGGATTTGGGATAACATGGTTGGATGTGCTGGCTAAGGTTTCCCAGAATATTGGCAACTGATTCTTTTATAAAAATGTTTTTCCAAAGTGATTGATTCTCTTGGAGATTGGGAAAAAGAAAAAAGGTGGTTTTAATTTTGAGCTTCTAAAAGTTGCCTAGACACTATATGTCTTCTATCACATTTTTATTCAGACATGCCGATATGTTATCCTTTGATTTGCAACTCCCTATTAGTCCAAAAAGACAAAAAGAAGAGTTGCCATGCTTTTGTTTTCACTAGCATTTTCATTTATATTAGAATCTAAAAGAAGTAATTTAATTGGTATTCATCTTTTCTCTATTGAATAAGTATACAGCTGCTATGGGTGAGTAGACATAATGCCACTTACTATGGATTCTGGATTCATCATTTCCTTCATTCATTAATTTATCACACCACACCTTACAATAACTGCAGTTTTTAATCAGAGAGGGATAGTTATTGTAACCTGACAACCTCACAGAAAATGCATGCCTCTTTATGACATATACTAATTTATTCCAAACCAACGTATGTAGGATCCTGTTTAAGACATGTTATTTGAAACTTGACAAGCAAAAAGCTGAACAGCGAGCTGGGTTCATTGTACATGTGAAGGAAAATATGGTAAAAGGCAGACAGCCAGACATGAACTATTATGGTTTTTCTTTTTTTAAGTGTTAAACAATAGTCAAAATGCATGATATATATACCAACTATATAATACTATGCAAGTAGCAAGTACTGTATCAGTTCATCAAATTGAGAAACGAGCAATGGTAGGGAACAAATAGTTCAAGACAACCTTTTTGTATAGCTTAAAGACTCGATTCCCCACAAATGCAACTTTCCCACAAATACAAATCACCTGCACAATACAAGATAACAACAGATTAAATTATGGGGAAGGATCCCTGGCCCAATCAGACATACATCCAAGACATTGAACAGGAAGAAATTAGAGAGAGATAGAGAGGAATAATATAACCAAACCCTAGTCCCTACAATCATCTTGGGCATCCTGCTTAGCCTGCATAGCCTCCTGCTTCTTCTGCCATTCGAGGCACTGTGCCTCCAAAAGAGCTTCTCTAGTTTCGATGATCTCCAAGAAGAACTACTAGATTGAGCCCTAGCATAAGGCACCATTTCAGGTGTCACCCCATGTCCATAGAGCCGAACTCTATTTTTCCTCTCAGGACCCATCTCCTCAACATACACTTCTGTGCGAAGTTCAGAAGTGTCATTCGCTCCAGACTCAACCCGTGACTCAACAGAATTCTCTATGGACATCTAATAAACAAATATTTAGATAAATTTGTAAGTAAAATTTAAGAACATATAATACACATTATAGAAAAAAAAAAAAAAAAAACTAGTATAATATTTACCCCTCTCTCCTCCGATGGCACATCAATCCAACTATTGTCTTTGCGCGTGTGGGTGACACGAAAGAAAGTAACGGGATTGGGTTCAACTCCATGCTTCTTCTTCTACAAATTTAAACCATTAAAAAAATAATTTAGAATATATTTATGTGCCCTAATTAAATAAAATTGTAATTCAATAAGATGAAAAAAAATTAACTATACTCACATAATCTTCACGAAGACGTTCAAATGTCCACGATCCTGATGTATAGCTCATCGTTTGTTGAGAACGATTAGCTTTATTTTTCACAGCAATCTCCTAAAAGGTCAAACAGAATATAAATTAGTTATAATTGCACATACTAGTATTATTAAATATTTGATTAAAGGTTGTCACCTGAGTTTTTGGGTTATCCCAATGTTCCACCATCTTCGCCCACTGCACAGGATCTACATTATTGGGACATCTCAGCCGCTGCTGACCTGTCCTCCAGTGTAGTNTCCTGCCAGTGTAGTACTTCCCTTTCAAATATGCTCTGTACTCTTTATAAGCATGTTCAGCAATGTGCAAAGTCATGGTCTTAATCACGGGCATTTTTACCAAATCCTCATCACGAAAAGTGATAGTGCCCTACATCCATAAAAAAAACAATTATAAGTAAATATTTACAGGCATTTTACTTTTAATATCATTTAAAAAAAATAAATTGATACCCGTATTCTGTCCCACAAAGTGTTCTTTGTTTCTTCTTCAACCAATCTCCAATCATGCAGTAGAGGAACATTATTGGGATCTTTTACTTCAGAAGATATAAACTTCGAAAACTCTATACTGTTTTGAGAAATACATTTCCCGCTCGAACTAAATTCACAATACTCTTTACCCCTATGATCTTTACCAGCCCACTTAATCTTTCCGGGACCACGTCTTCTTCTTTGAGGCATTGCTACATATTAATCCAAATTAATATACATGAATGACAAAAATATTGTAAATAATAGAATAAATAAAAACTTTATATAAACAAACTATAGCTTACCATTTGAACTAGTCTCAACTTGCTCATCGTGGTGCTCGTCCATATGTTCTTCATTATCACTCATCTAAATAAATTATAATTAACCATATATATATATATACACCACCAAATACATACTACATAAATATTAATTAATTAAATTAAATTAAATTAAATTGCTATAAAACCAATATATAAACACACAAATATATTTTAACGTGGAAAACCCTCGAAAGGTAAAAACCACGTGACCTAGTCCAGCACAAAAAAAATTCACTAATAAAAAAATATTACATAAGAGTTCTTAATTACAAAACAACACAAAAAAAAAAAAACAATTAATTTAAGCATCCATATCATCATCAAGCTCATTGTCAGCAATTAAATTAACCAATTCAGTGGGCAAAGGTAATGCTTCATCAAAAGGTGTCTCTTCCACGCCAACCCTTGTTTGCATATCTTCATTGTCAAGTACCCGATCATCCAGATTTGGTATGGCATAATCATCAATTGTATCTTTATTCTCTAATACATCAAAAAAATCCCTCGGATGCATTCGGACCACTACATGCCAATCTGTTTCAATCAAATCTGCAACATAAAATACTTGCATTGCTTGTGAAGCTAGTACGAAAGGGTCATCCCTAAATCTCAATCGATTGAAGTTCACCAAGGTAAAACCATATTGATCTGTCTTCATACCCCTAGGACTTCCACTATCAACCCAATCACACTTAAACAACATCACACAACGACCCATATCTTAAGCCTCGGTAGGACCAAAATATCTAACCAGAAACATATCTGTGACAACACCATAGCAATTAACTTGCCCAACACCACCCGGAATATTTGCAGGAACAAATATACCACAATTTTGATTCTTATGATTATCATCCACCGATTTTATTCGAAATCTAAAACCATTAATAACGTGGCTTTTGTATTTCGTCACAAGTGTGCGAGGAGGATTAGCAAGCCAATGCAAGTCATCGGATATTAACGGATCATTAGCATAAAACCTTGCATTAATCTGTGAAAAAGATGATGTAGAAACATTAGGTAAAAACTAATATTAGCGACATGATGTAGAAACTTAGTAATTGAATTCTTACATGTTTCTTGAACCATTCAGGAAATTCCTTCTTGCTTATCTCCATGATTTGTCGCCTAGTGAACCTTTCCCTTCGATGTTTATCTCTCAAAAAGTCCTCATGTTGCCTTCTAAAAGGGATCACTTCATCACAATTATCAAGAATGTATCTGTGACATTGATTCCTATCATTTAGATCAAGCTCCACATTTTCACCTGAACCTAAATATTGGCCCGTGGAGTCAAAAATTGATAACCCCCCCCACATATTCCACGTCCAATACCATCTGCATTTCGACCTTTACGATTACGACGAGTATCAACATCTCTAAGGTACATGGAACAGAAAGATAAACCCTCATCAACCAAATACCCTTCAGCAATAGAACCTTCAGGACGACTCTTATTTCGCACATACCGCTTCAATGTTTGCAAATACCTTAAATATTCAACATGAAAAAAAAAATATTAGAGAATCAAAACTAAAATTTATGCAAATTAAGCATAAGGAAATGACCATTACCGTTCAATGGGATACATCCGTCTATATTGAACTGGTCCTGCAATAGCAGCTTCATTTGCCAAGTGAATTGGGAGATGCACCATGACATCAAAAAATGAAGGAGGGAAAATCTTCTCCATCTGACATAAGGTCAATGCAATTCTAGAGTTTAGTTGATTGAATGCTACCTCAGTTTCCTTCTTGCTACACAACTGTCTAAAGATAGCACTCAACTCTAGTAAAACCATAGTGACAGATTTGGGTAACACACCACGTATCGCAAGCGGGAGTAATTGTTGCATTAAAACATGACAATCGTGACTTTTCAACCCATTTATTTTCCTCTCATTCTCATTCACATTCACACATCGAGAAAAATTTGCTGAATATCCATCAGGAACCCGAATAGTAGCTAGACAACACTTTGAAAAATGAGGTTTTTTCTTCTTTGCTCAATGTGAATATTGCCGGGGGCAAAAATGTTTTATCTCCTTCTCTACGAGGGTGTTGACTATGTCTTATATTCAAGACTTCAAGATCGTGCAGCCAATCCATCCTTTGTCCTCTTCGCAATATCCAACAATGTTCCAACCACATTATCACATACATTCTTTTCAATATGCATGACATTGAGATTTTGTCTGATCAAAAGATGCCTCCAATAGGGTAGTTCAAAAAATATGCTTTTCTTTCTCCACTGACCGTTATTACTTCTAGAAATTGAAGGCATTCGTCTTCTTTGTCCAACAGGAGCATTTTGGTCATGTTTTCCAAAAGTAAACCTCAAACTAGATAGTTGTTCAAGACATTGTAACCCATTCCACTGTCTTGGTGCCTGACGATCTTCTCGATGACCATTAAATGCTGCTTGTTCCCTTCGAAACCTATGCTCAATTGGTAAAAATCTTCGATGCCCCAAATAACAAATCTTACGACTCACAGGCAAATGTTCAGATACATTATCATCCATGCAATGCGGACATGCTTTATATCCCTTCGTACTCCATCCAAACAACATTCCATAAGCTGGAAAATCACTAATGGTCCATAACACAGCAGCCTTCATCGTAAAAGTTTGGTTTGAAAATACATTATACGTGGTAGTGCCAACCTCCCACAACTCATTCAACTCATCAATTAATGGTCGCAAATATACATCGATGTCATTTCCAGGACTTCTCGGTCCTGGAATCAACAAGGACAATAATAAATTTGGTTGCTTCATACACATCCATGGAGGCAAATTGTAAACAGAAAGCACCACAGACCATGTGCTATGGGCATTGCTCATATGGCCAAAAGGATTGAATCCATCACTTGCCAGCCCTAAACGCACATTTCGAATTTCTGACGCAAAGTTAGGGTACAAATTATCTAAATGCTTCCATGCTGTAGAATCTGACGGATGTCTCATAAACCCATCCTTGGGACATTCAGTTGCATGCCACCTCATATGTTCAGCAATATGCTTCGACATATAAAACCTCTTCAATCTCGATTTTAAAGGGAAGTACCACATAACCTTAGCTGAGACTTTCTTTCTAGAAGTATCATCTCCTTTGTTATCTTTATATCTTGATTTGTTACAAACCAAACATGCAGTCAATTTTGAGGTGTCTTTCCAATATATCATGCAATCATTGGGACATGCATCAATCTTCTCATATGTGAGACCCAACCCATTTATAAGTTTCTTTGCCTTATAACACGAGTCAGGCAAACAATCTCCATCAGGCAACATTCTTTTAACCAACTCTAGTAACGTAGTGAATAAACTGTCCGGCAAACTCCCTAAACACTTGATCTGGTACAATCTTACAACGGCCTCCAATTTCTTAAACTCTTTACAACCAGGATACAACTCTTGATCTACCTCTTCAAGCAACTTGAAAAAACTTTCGGCCTCTGCTGGACGCCCATCCACAATAGTAGGCTGTGTTGATGACCCAACCTCTTCTTCCATCACAGGTTGAACAAATATGTCATTAAGAAAATCATGCATACCATCCATCTCTCCTCCTACGTCATCTTCTATCTCCCTTAAATTTGGCTCTCCAATATTAGGCTCCCCATGATGCCGCCACCAAGCTTTTTTGTAATCTTTATCCATATCATGCCAAACAAAATGATCCACAATAGTTTGTCTTTCAAAAATATATCTATTGCAACATTTTTTACACGGACATTTGAATTTATCTGGCCCAACACCATTCGCAGCTGCTTGATCCAAAAACAAATTAATTCCATCTACGTATGCCTCTAACTGTCGCGGAATTGTCAACCAAGTCCTATCCATGCTTTACCTGTTAGATGAAAACTCTAGACCTTGACGCCTACAATCTTTCAATCCCTATCATGTAGGCGTACCTATTCATACCTAATAGATTAAATTCAAAAAATATTCAATAATAATTTATGATTATTTAAATATGTCAAACAAATAAATTAAATTCACAAAATATTCACAAATAAGTTATATGTTTGTTAATCTACTTAACCTTTTTTTTTTATTTGAACTGTAACAAATAAATTATATCTACAAATAAGTTGTTCTATATTTATTTATCTAATTAACCCAAATTTTTAAAAATTTTCAGTCAATTTTATTTTTAATTTGAAATAGAACAAATGAATAAATTAAGTTCACTAATATGTTATATTTTTATTTATCTATTTAACCAAAAATTTGCATTTTTTTATTTCTCCTATTATTTTTATTTTTAACATTGATCCATGAACACTAACATAATACTAACATTTTTCATATATACTACCCTAATAATTGTATGTTAGCTAAATAATTAATATTATACTCCCTACCCTAATAATATATTAACACTAACATATATACAATGCAAAAAATGAACACAAATCTAACATATACATATATATATATCAATTAAATCAAGCATATATAATTTTTAACATATCTAACATATATTAACATATTTCAACACATCAACATATAAAAAAAAAATATCCAAGCTAGTCATAGAAAAACCTTGTTGCAAAATCCAAATCAACACTTAAATCTTGCTGCACCAAAATTACCACTTATCTGGCCTGCAAAAAAAAAAACACAAAAAATCACATATATAACAATAATGAAAATGAATATACAAATACAAAAATTAAATATAATCTAGTATATACAAAAATCAAATTCGGCATACCCCCAAAGAATTCAAGAATGAAGTGGATCTTGGCCTCTCAGACAAGAAATTTGAGAAGATTTGGATAAACCTAACAAGTTATAAAACAAAATAAAAAACAAACTTAACAAAATCTGAAATAAGGAGATGAGAGAGAGAGATTACCGGAGCCGAAGCCGAGCGTGGACATGGAGCCGGAGCCGAGCGCGGTGGTGGCAGATGAGGAGGAAGAAGAAAGATGGAGCAGATGGAGGAAATAGAAGGAATCGGCGCGAGGAAGAAGAGAAGGGGAGGAAGAAGAAGAAGGAGGAAGATGCGGCGTGAGGAAGAAGAGAAAAGGAAGTAGAAGAAGAAAGAGGGTGCGGAGTAGGTTAAGCACTCAATCCCGGCGGTTTGGACCGCCAGGATTGATCAATACTGGCGGAATAGACCGCCAGGATTGATAAATCCTGGCGGATAATATCTTCCGCCAGGAATTCTTAAGCATTTGTGGCGGATAATTCTAATCCGCCAGCATTGTCCGCCAAGATTAAGCATTTTTGTAGTAGTGTCATCATCAAGATCAAGGAAGTGTTCCTTCAGCAAAGGAACCACTTTGATTCTTCCATTTTTTAAGAAGATATTATCTTCATTAAAATTGATATAACATAGATGATAATCAGTCCTCACATGGAAAGAAAATTCCACCAAATCTCTATACAACGATAAAAAAAAGTATTAGAAAATGATACACATATATATAAGTTAAACTAATTAAATAATAATTTCAAAAAACTATATCAAGTATTAACTCAAAATTAACTCACCTGAGGATTAACTGTGCCTCCTCTTTCAAACTCCTATTTTCAAACAAATTATTTTTATCTTCGGCCCAATTCCATAGCGTCATGTCTAGACGCTCGGTGAATAAGATCTTGCTGCCATTTGGGAGTGTAGTTCGGCCGTCAACCCGTGCAAAGAACCCGCTTCTATCAGCTCCAAATGTTTCGTACCAGTGGTATGGAAACCCCGCATCGCTAAAAATATGATACGATAACGGAAACAAATATTCACCATCCTTTATATGGCCATGCAAAACAGTAGTGTAAGCTGACCTCATACCAATATCAAATACACCCTTGGTGTGGTGTATTTGATAACCCTATTACCACCAACAACCTAGAGCATTTAATTTAAGGAAAAAAAAAAACCTTAGTACCAGTACAACAAAAATGTCGATAGATATCAGTCGTGTACTGATATCTATTAGGGTAGCCGTCTGATATAGCGCGTCGTGATATCTAATGTTTATATTTTAGATATCTGATGTTCAAATTGAAGATATCTAATGTTCATATTGATAAATCCTGGCGGATAATATCTTCCGCCAGGAATTCTTAAGCATTTGTGGCGGATAATTCTAATCCGCCAGCATTGTCCGCCAAGATTAAGCATTTTTGTAGTAGTGTCATCATCAAGATCAAGGAAGTGTTCCTTCAGCAAAGGAACCACTTTGATTCTTCCATTTTTTAAGAAGATATTATCTTCATTAAAATTGATATAACATAGATGATAATCAGTCCTCACATGGAAAGAAAATTCCACCAAATCTCTATACAAGGATAAAAAAAAGTATTAGAAAATGATACACATATATATAAGTTAAACTAATTAAATAATAATTTCAAAAAACTATATCAAGTATTAACTCAAAATTAACTCACCTGAGGATTAACTGTGCCTCCTCTTTCAAACTCCTATTTTCAAACAAATTATTTTTATCTTCGGCCCAATTCCATAGCGTCATGTCTAGACGCTCGGTGAATAAGATCTTGCTGCCATTTGGGAGTGTAGTTCGGCCGTCAACCCGTGCAAAGAACCCGCTTCTATCAGCTCCAAATGTTTCGTACCAGTGGTATGGAAACCCCGCATCGCTAAAAATATGATACGATAACGGAAACAAATATTCACCATCCTTTATATGGCCATACAAAACAGTAGTGTAAGCTGACCTCATACCAATATCAAATACACCCTTGGTGTATTGATAACCCTATNGTGTATTTGATAACCCTATTACCACCAACAACCTAGAGCATTTAATTTAAGGAAAAAAAAAAACCTTAGTACCAGTACAACAAAAATGTCGATAGATATCAGTCGTGTACTGATATCTATTAGGGTAGCCGTCTGATATAGCGCGTCGTGATATCTAATGTTTATATTTTAGATATCTGATGTTCAAATTGAAGATATCTAATGTTCATATTGATAAATCCTGGCGGATAATATCTTCCGCCAGGAATTCTTAAGCATTTGTGGCGGATAATTCTAATCCGCCAGCATTGTCCGCCAAGATTAAGCATTTTTGTAGTAGTGTCATCATCAAAATCAAGTAAGTGTTCCTTCAGCAAAGGAACCACTTTGATTCTTCCATTTTTTAAGAAGATATTATCTTCATTAAAATTGATATAACATAGATGATAATCAGTCCTCACATGGAAAGAAAATTCCACCAAATCTCTATACAACGATAAAAAAAAGTATTAGAAAATGATACACATATATATAAGTTAAACTAATTAAATAATAATTTCAAAAAACTATATCAAGTATTAACTCAAAATTAACTCACCTGAGGATTAACTGTGCCTCCTTTTTCAAACTCCCATTTTCAAACAAATTATTTTTATCTTTGGCCCAATTCCGTAGCGTCATGTCTAGACGCTCGGTGAATAAGATCTTGCTGCCATTTGGGAGTGTAGTTCGGCCGTCGACCCGTGCAAAGAACCCGCTTCTATCAGCTCCAAATGTTCCATACCAGTGGTATGGAAACCCCGCATCGCTAAAAAGATGATACGATAACGGAAACAAATATTCGCCATCCTTTATATGGCCATGCAAAACAGTAGTGTAAGCTGACCTCATACCAATATCAAATACACCCTTGGTGTGGTGTATTTGATAACCCTATTACCACCAACAACCTAGAGCATTTAATTTAAGGAAAAAAAAAAACCTTAGTACGTACAATAAACTTTTTAAAGAATAAGTTCAAATTTTTTTAAAAAACTATAATAACTTACCCTAAACTTGTCTTTGTCTTCAGGCAAGCAGGGACCGGAACAAAAATTCTGAAACAAAATGCAATAACTAATAAAATTGTAATTAAAACTAAGAGGGAAAACTAAGTTTGGTGAAAGATGGACACCCACCCGGAAACCCCTAGATTCACTACAACAAAGTAGCCGTTTAGCGGGGAAAAATTTCCTTGCTAAAAGTAAGCTTCTCCTCGCAAAAAGTTTTTGGCGAGGATTTTTCATTCGTCATCAACTTGTCGTTGTATCGCCGTCGAGGGAAAGTCTATAGCGACGAAAATCTGGATTCCTCGCTATCCTTTTTCAGCGACGCTAAAATAATTTCCTCGCTAAATCCTTTTTGCGAGCATATAATTCCTCGCAAAAAAGGAATTAATTTGATGCAAAAAATATTAAAAACGTCTGCAAATAATTTTAGTGACGACATTTTTTTCCTCGCTAATGCTAAAATCCTCGCTAAAGTTTAATAATTAATTAATATATTGTTTTATAAAATAAAAAAATTAATTTTTTTTCAGTGACACAATGCAATTTCCTCGCTGTAAGTGAATTGTAGTGAGGAATTGTATCCTCCGTATAGGTTATTTAGGGCAAGGAAATAAATCTCCTCACTGTAAGTGACTTATTGTAGGTGACATATAGTGAGGAAATCCCATATTTTCCTTGCAACATGTTTCCTTTGGTGAGAAATACTTTCCTCGCTATAGGTCCTCCATAACGAGAAATTTGTTTTTTGCCACCAAAAGTTTGATATTTAATAGATCATTTTGTAGTTTCTTTATATTTATTGATAACCAAATAAGACAACAATTAAAACAATATATAACATATATCAATACTAGTTCAAACTAGTTTCACAATGCCATTAAACATTCAATAGGTCTCCTAAATTAAAAGTCATAATTAAGTACAAAAGCAAAAGAAATTAAAATATTGATAACTAGCTAAAATAGAGGGAATCATCATTAAGTGCATGAAAACTAACACTTAGTAGTCATCATAGAGGGAGTCATAATTAAGTGCATCAAAACAAACACTTAGTAGTCCTCAGCCTTTTTGATCTTCTCCTCCAAGACTTTAATTACTTCACTTTGATGGTCTAGTTGTTGTTGCAGAGTGTCATAAATATGTTGTTGAGCTTGACAATCATCCTCTAACTCTTACTCTACAAAATGAAAACCACCATGGACGGCAGATAACATGTTCAATTCAAGTGCTTTACTTACAAGATAAACACCCCTAAATTTTTTAAAAGAAAGGATGAAAAGTCCACTGCAACAGAATATACACCACATTGAGAGAAATCTAAAAAATGTAATTAAATTAACCTTTATCTAAAGCACACCTACACAACTGGAACATAGTGGAGAATAAACAACAATGTAATTGGGCAAGTAAGATGAAACCTTAGATTAATAAATCAAAGAGAAAGACATGCTTGAGAGTTCAAAAGGAATAACAGCTATAAAATGAAAACCAACCTATATGGACAACATATAGCATGTTCAATTCAAGTGTTTTACTTTAAATGATAAAACACCCCTAAAATTTTGAAAATGAAAGGAAGAAGAACCTTCCAGAAGATAAGGCAACATTTCAGTAACACACCCCAAGATACACTAACATGTCGATTCGGTCATCAATGCCAATATCACATTTGACTTCACGCAAGAAAGTAAATTTCTATATGTATATTGCAAAAGTGGAATTTCAGCCTCCTAATCGAATCCTAATATCAGGGAACAAAAATTAATCTATTTCCCAGCAGCATGCTCTAATATATCCACAACTACAACCCTAAGAAATTAAACTAAACAAAATGATAGCACATGTAACTAAGTTATAGAGATAAAAAAAATTACAATAAAAACATCAGAAGAACCTTACCAAAACAAAAGATAAAAAAGAAGAAGCTTATTGAGGTGGTCGTTGGCCTGACATGTGCATATTCATGAACTCCTCAAACTTGTCGCTCCTCTCCTCAGACTTTTTGATCTTCTCCTCCAAGACTTTGATTACTTCACTTTGATGGTCAAGTTGTTGTTGCTGAGTCTCGACAATCTGTTGTTGAGCTTCAAGCTGTTGCTCTAACTTTTATTCTTTTGATCGAGTCACAAATGCTCGAGAGTGAGATTTTGCAGGTTGAGGGCCAAAACCACAACCCTTTATGTAGCCAGATCTGACCCCAAGGACTTTCGCACATATTTCATCATCTGTCATTGTTCTAGTCCCATCTTCAAGAGTATTCTCATTCCGCATAGTAATCATCTTGTCCTAGAAACCAGAACACTTAATGATCAAAGACCATATATACTTATGTACTTAATGATCAAAGACTACCATATATACTTACCCACATAACTTTTGCTTAGTAATCATCTTGTCCTAAAAATATTGAAGAAAAGGAACCAAAGACCATATATACTCAACCACATAACTTTTGCTCCTGCATCCCATCCATTTTTCTCATTTTTATGTTCTGTTTCAAAGCGATCAATTGCACCTTGCCTCTGACCAGTTTCTTCAGCCTAAGCACATTCATACAATCAAAGTTAATGTTAGTTTATAAATTTTATATATAAAAAAGATTTGCAAATGATTAATGTTAGTTTATAATTTTTATATATAAAAAAAAAACTAATGATATCTTACAACCTCTACTTGGTGGGCCATAAAAGACTTTGACCCAGCTTTGTGGTTATACTTTGCCTCCGACCTATTCTTAGTATTTTTCTCTGAGTGTTCCTGCAAATAATTACAAAATAAATGGAAGCAATTCTCAACAAATCCACACAAAGGGCCTATGAATAGAGGTAGGAGGAGAGATTATTCTTAAACAAAAAAACAAATAAGCTTTAAGACAAATTAACAAGTTTACCATGAACTTTGTGCTGGAATAACGTGTACAAAGGAAATCCCATTCTTCCTGAGTAGATACTTCAGGATGTTTGTTTTTTCGGGCCTCATCAATTGTTGGGTACTTAGCAAAATGCAACTTCAGCGCATGTCGGAAATCACAGAACCGTCTTCGAAACAGCGTATTAACACATTTTTGAACATGAGGCAGCGACATATCAATGTTGTACTTACTCTGTATGGAACCAAATTCAAGTTAAACCCATGAGACATCAATTTAAAACTGAAGTGTAAGTGGCAAGCTGATAATTTATTACAGCAAAAGAGAACATATATCAGGAGACCCAGTAGAACATGTTGCAGCAAAGAAGCTGATAAGTGGCAAGTTAAACCCAGGAGATGTATGACAACTTAGAGGCGCCAAATAAAATAATATGGACAATGTAATATCACCAGTATATATGGAAAAAATAAGATGTTTTGCAAGAGGAAATGCTATTAGATGTTTTCATATAAGCAATGTACGTAATCATTCAGTGAAAAGAAAAAAAAGGAAAAAAATTATTTAATTACTGTTAGTTTTGCAATCTTAGTCTTGTCAACTTGATCTATATCCTTCAATTTCTCCATGTTTAGTGGTGCACAAGTTCTGACCGTGAAGCCAATTTCATTCACAAACATACATGCATTTGGACCAGTAGGCCTCCCATTCTCAATATTCAAAGTAATTGGTATTTTTCCTTTAAGCTGAGTCTAAGTTTATCAGAATTAAGTCCACGAGACTTTAATCTAACTTTTTTCACAGCACCTACATCACACTTATTAATTAATTATTTGTGGATGCATAGATTTCTCTTTTATTGACATAAAATATAACCACATACCGGTACCACTAGTACTGCCCTCAGTGCCAGCTAATGTCACAACAGCAGCATCCTCATCTTGTGGAGTTTGCGAAGACACCTCATTAGTAGTTTGGAGAAGACTAAGTTTTTGGTTACGGGTTACCATTATGATTACCTGCTATAAAGACATGCAATTATAGTGCACAAAGAAGAAGGCAGGACTTTATTTTTTACTTCTTTAGAAGCCTTGACTGTAGGAATTCAATTCATTAATAGGAAAAAAGTAATATACAGTAAGGGGGCCATAATGAACCTAACCCCTCAAAAAACATGCAAGCTTTAAAAAGCCCGAAAAAAACAAAACAAAAGAACAAATACATCTATCAAACTTAATCACTATCATCATCACTCTCAAAAACTCCTTCACCTTCAAAAATTAACAAAAATTTTAATATACATCTCACCTACTTCTAATCACCTTAAAGAGCCACCTTGAAATAAATCAATATGTAAAACAATGTGTAGGGAAGGAGTTGCAGATAAAGAAAGAAACTAAAACTAAACTTTGGCAATTGTATTACATGTGATAGCCCAATAGTATATGTATAGCCTCAGCCCAATTTTGTATCCATTAACTTCTTGAAATAAATATTGTGCTATATATATATAAATTGCAGGGTCCAGAAGTAGTACTCTCTCATAATCACTCTCTGGGTTGCAGTAAGAGTATGATTATGTGGGTGCGGCCATATAATTCATTGATGATCATGATGACCGCATTATTACAGTTTATTTCTTGTATTAGTTTGGTATTGTTGTGCAGTGGCAGTAAAAGTACTAGTACTAATAGAAAAGGGATGAAATCAGAGGGTATGAATTATAATCTAAGTAAGGTGGAGCTATTAGGTGCGAATGTAAGTACAGGCAACAATAACGGAGTTAAATTGCAGCTAAGTATAGAATGGAATTGGAAAAAAAGAGTTAACTAATTAAATGGAGATCGAATCCCTTTCAATTCCATTCCATATACCTTATTAAATGGAGTTCACTACAATCAAACAATTCAAAAAGCAACAAATGGTGGTCCAGAGAAGAAGCAGCAAAGAGAAAACAAAACATAAAGACAAGACCATGAAAACTCAATTGCAGCAAAGAAAACAGANCAACAAAACCAATATGTTCCTCGCTATATGGTCATTTTTAGCGAGGAACCATGAATTTTTGTCGCGGACATTTAACATTATTTTTCAAATGAGAAAAAAAAGGGCGGTACATGTAAAAACTTTCGAAAATAATTTGCAACATATATGGCGAGGAATTGAGATTGTCGCTGAAATATTTAATTAGCGACGAATTCAAATTATTTCCTCGCTAAAACATTGGCGAGTGCGGGAAAAATTCCCTCCAATCTTTTAGTGAGGAAACAAGATTTCCTCGCGCAATGGGTCATTTAGCGAGTATATATGTTGTCGCCGAATCCATCATTTCCTCGCTAATTGTTAGACAACTTTAGAAACCAAATTCATCATACTAGGAGCGACAAACTAAACTATTCTTCGCAAAAAATGCTTTATAGTGAGGAAAAATAATTCCTCGCTAAAAGTTTAGTCGCTAAAAACCACCTTTGTTGTAGTGATTGAGACGGTGTCCACTTCAAATTCCTCCAAGGGCAAAACAAATGAGACTGCATTACATCAAAATGTAATTGGTAAACATGAAGAAATAACTTTCATGAAAACATATGATGATTTTTGAAAGGAGACACTTCCAAAGTTATAGAAGGTTTGCATAAATGCACTAGAATGTAGGCAAACACCATTGGCAGGTGCCCCAACATGCCGGAAATTTCTTGCATTTTCTTTGTTAAGAAAAAAAAAGGCTATACTGGAGGAAAACATGGTAATCATACTTTTTGGAATTTATCCCATACACAAGTTAGAGAAAATTATGGTAGAATTTACAAACAATTCAAAAGAGAGAGTTCCAACTTTCACTACCAAACNCATAAATGCACTAGAATGTAGGCAAACACCATTGGCAGGTGCCCCAACATGCCGGAAATTTCTTGCATTTTCTTTGTTAAGAAAAAAAAAGGCTATACTGGAGGAAAACATGGTAATCATACTTTTTGGAATTTATCCCATACACAAGTTAGAGAAAATTATGGTAGAATTTACAAACAATTCAAAAGAGAGAGTTCCAACTTTCAACTACCAAACTTTATATGATATATGACGTTTAATTTCTTAATCGACAAAACTGAAACACAATAAGAAATATAACTTATGGGGGTCAATTATAAGGGGAAAAGAAGCATTAGCTGAAGTGAGAATTAGTATCTAACCTAGAGCAAAAGGAGGATTAGGAGTTGGAAATTTGGTTAAGAGAAATTTGGCTTTATAAGGAAGGTGATTGTAAAGATTTCCTATGGAAAGAGAAGTCATATGATTTGCTGTCATATGGAGTAGATATGGTCTTAATAAGTGAGATTCCAATGCGGTGTCCAGTGACTCAAATCAAAGCCCTTGTAAATAAATTCATAGGAAATTGGTCCTTTCTCTCATAATCTTCATCTTGTTGTGGGGAAGAAGAAGAGAATATATTAGATTTTGGGAAGATTAATGGGTTGGGTAATTACCTTTGTGTTTATTGTTTTTGCACCTTTTTAGATTGTCATCTACCCATAATGTTCAATTTCCAACTTGTGGGTCTCATCCCTATTCATTAGGCTAGAGTTTAAATTTCTAAAGAAGTTTACATGACATCAAAATTGGTCGGCTGTAATTGAGTGTAATTAGAAGGATAGGATAGTATCATTGTACAATGATATTGTACCTTACTACTTTATTTTTATAAATTCTGTTTCTTATTAAGAAAATTGACCTCGTGATTCACAGATTGATTAACAAATGAACCTTGTTTTTAGGAGAAAGAAGCAAATAAAGCTAAACTATTATATCTACAATGAACATGGAGAAAACTGAAACACGATAAGAGAATTATAAGGGAAAAAGAAGCATTAGATGAAATAGGAATTAGTATGTAACCTAGAGTCTCATCCAAAAAATATATATTTAAACAAACACCAAAGCAATAATCAAAGTATATTTACTTTATGTCATACAAGTGGGCAGTACAAGACACATACCTTATCAAATTGAGGTTGTGGCTTGCTTCGGCAAGACTTAGATAATATTCTCAGCATTGAAAAGTTTGTATGTTCATTCAATTGAGCCAGAAATGGCATCAAGGCTCCATAGTTGAGCACAATATCACAGCATCTTGGGGTATCACCAGCAACATTTCCCAATGCCCACATAGCCTACAATTTCAAAATACATTTTCAGAAACAGTTCAGTATAAATATTCAATCTCTCTTTGGTTGTACTTTAAAAATAAATAATAATGAAAAATCAGAAAATCTATACATGGACAAATAAATAGGGTAAACAAGTTGTAAAATATAACTGCTGCCTACCATCGTTCGAGAACCAAGAAGAAGCTTTACAAAGATTGGGACCGCCCAATGATCAACCACCGCCTTTGTGTTCTCTGAGGTCCCAGATGCTATGTTTGCATGAACCCAAGCAGCCTCAAACTACAAAAAATTAAAAAATAAATCAACAAAAAAATTAAGCACATAGGCAAGCAACAATAACAATGGAACAAAGAATTAATCAAATTCGAACCCGAAGCTGTGGGAAATCCTCCCTGACGAGGAACTCGACAAAGCGGGGAACAACCCCAGATAGAATAGCTTCTCCAATTGAAGGGCTTCGTTCTACAAATGCAAAATTCGTTCTACAAATACAAATGCAAAATTCGGATTATGATTACCAATGCCTATTTACAATTTAAACACAAAATTAAACGACTAAATGAAATGCTCAAAGACAACATAATGGCCCTAATCATGTAAATTACCAATAGAAAGCAGTTCCGGAAAGTGTGTAGTGGCCTCAAGCTGCAAATTATTGTTGTCAGACCAAACAGCAAGCTACAAAGGTAGACTTTCTAACTGCAATCAAATCCAAGCCCACAAATAGGATTAGAAAAAAGTATCAGTAAGTAAAAACTCACCGTAACCCTATTGTTCAAAAGTGAAGTGAAGTTAGAATGATTTGCTAGACACCCTAGACTTTGTATTAGGACCAAAAAGCCTTTTAACTTTAGGCCTGCAAGAATATTCAAATTTCTTAGGTCAAGAAGTTCCGCTAGTCTCTTCACCTATATATATATATATATAGAGAGAGAGAGAGAGAGAGAGAGAGAGAGAGAGAGAGAGAGAGAGAGAGAGAGAAGGTAAATGCACTCGAATGTAGGCAAACACCATTGGCAGGTGCCCCAACATGCCTGGAATTTCTTGCATTTTCTTTGTTAACAAAAACAAAAAGCTATACTGGGAAGAAAACATGGGTAATTAATGACTTTATTCTAATAAATTTTGTTTCTTATTAAGAAAATTGAACTCATGATTCACAGATTGATCAACAAATGAACCTTGTTTTTAGGAGAAAGAAGCAAATAAACTTAAACTATTATATCTACTATGAACATGGAGAAAATTGAAACACGATAAGAAATATAGCTTATAGGAGGGTGAATTCTAAGGGAAAAAGAAGCATTACATGAAGTGGAAATTAGTATGTAACCTAGAGTATCTTATCCAAAAAATATATATTTAAACAGACACACCAAAGCAATAATCAAAGTAAATTTACTTTTTAAGTCATAACAGTGAGCAGTAAGAGACACATACCTTATCAAATTGAGGTTGTGGCTTGCTTCGGCAAAACTTAGATAACATCCTCAGCATTGAAATGTTTGTATGCTCATTCAACTGAGCCAGAAATGGCATCAAGGCTCCATAGTTTAGCACAATATCACGGCATCTTGGGGTATCACCAGCAACATTTCCCAATTCCAACACAGCCTACAATTTGAGAATACATTTTTAGGAGTTCAGTATAAATATTCAAACTCTCTTAAGTTATACTTCAAAAATAATAATAATAATAAGAAATCAGACAACCTATACATGGACAAATATAAAATATAGTAAAATTTACCTGCTGCCTAACATCATGGCTCCGAGATCCAAGAAGAAGCTTTACAAAAACTCGCACCGTCCAATGATCAATCACCACCTTGGTGTTCTCTGAGGTTCCAGAGGCTATTATTGTAAGAACCCAAGCAGCCTCAAACTGACAAATTTTAAAAAAAATAATCAACAAATAAATCTAACACAAAAGGGACACGTGTTATAATTTAAGTGGATTGGTAACACCTAACACCACGTCATCATACCACGTGGTGTTACGGTCACATATAATAATTTTCCAACAAGAAAGGAAGCAACAATAACAGTGGAACCTGGAATCAAATTCGAACCTGAAGCTGTGGGAAATCCTCCCTGACGAGGAACTCAACAAAGCGAGGAACAACCCCATATAGAATAGCTTCTCCAATTGGAGGGCTTTGGTCTAAAAATTCAAAATTCGGACTATAATTACCAATATGCCCATTTACAATGTAAGCACAAAAATTAAACGACTAAGGGTGTTGGATTTTAAAAATCCAACAAAATCTAAGTGTTCTCAATTAGGATTTTAATAGATTCTATAAAAAACTTGGTGTCCCAACTCAGATTTTAATAAATTTTTTATAAATTTAGGTGTCTTAAAAAACTTATAAATTTTATTAAGTGATGAATTTTGGTGGATTTGGATATATTATGTTCAAATAACAAAGGCCATGACAATTTCAACCATTTCTTCTTGAATTTTGATGAATTCTATGAAAGTCAATAAGAATCTATAAAATCTATGAAATCTACAAGCTCTTTTAGAATTTATTAAAATCCGAGCTGAGGACACCATGGTAAGCTTAAAGACAGAATAATGGCCCTAATCATGTAAAATACCATTAGAAAGCAGTTTTCGAAAGTGCGTAGTGGCCTCGAGCTGCAAATTATTGTTGTCATAACAAACCCCAGCAAGCATCGAAGGTAGAATCTCTAACTGCAATCAATGCCATGCCCATAAATAATAAATTGGACCATTTAAAGCCACAAACGAAGAGATTCGGCGGATAAACTCCTAGACAAAGACTGTACCTTCCTCTTGAGGTTTGAGGGCCGAACCTTGCACCGGTTCAGGTGGACCTCGGTGCTGGCGCTAGGCCTCCGCGACATGATGCTCGCTTTGCTTGTGCCTTGGGACCTCTCGGTCGGAGACGGAAAAGGACAAGAAAACCTAAGAATTCTGGACTTTTTTTTGAGTATTCGAAAGAGAGGGATTACTGTTTTGTTAAGATATTATAGATTATTTACTTCCTTTAGGTTGTATATATACCAGTGTTTTAAAAGGCGGTGGCGAGGCGTGCGTCCAGATGAGAGTCAAGTCGAGGCGGTCGCCGATCACCTCAGAAGGAGCTCTGTTTAGCTATCCTCCCATTTAGCGCTGTACGGGGGCGCGATATCGATCAAGGCGCTGCATCTGAGAGGAAGGCGGTGTGTAATCGGTTTGAGGCGTAAGCCTCAGCGAGAGAGATAGAGTTTTTTGCTTTTTATTTTTTTTGGGACAAAACGACGTCGTTTTGTCCCTTGATCTATCTGGGTTGGTTTAATGAAACGGTGTGTTTGGGTTGGTTTCCTAATCAAAACGACACTAGTGGTTTGTGAAGTGACAGAAATAGTGAAAAAAGGTTATTCTCTACACACTAGTGGGTATATACAGTCCTCCTATTCAAGTTAGAACATTTGCAAGTGCGAACGCGAACACAGTGACGATATGGGCCGACACAATATTTCAAAATTTGCTGCAACACATATTGACCCTATGTGGACACAGTGCCGAATGTATATTAAAGTAAAAAGAATGTGTATTAGAGTTTTCAATAGTTACAAGCACGTGCATCAGAGTTTCTAGTAGTTACAAACTATTAGCTGCACCAAAGGCAGAGCATGAATTCCTGTTTGCAGGGGCCAAACGATGTGCATGAGAGATGAAACCAAAAAAGAATGAAAAACTAAGAGCCTGTTTGGTATTATATTTCTCGCTCACCTAACCACTCGCTTACCATAGAGTGAGAAATTCAATGATCAAAACCATCTATTTTTTAGGTTCGTTCTTAAGGATTGTAAAAAATCAGCTAAATCAATAATTATTTAGTCTTCCAAATTTTGCAGACAAATATTATTTATGAGGTAAAAATGATGTTAATAGTAATACACTGGCTAAATAGTTTCCGATTTAGCTGATTTTTTACAAAGATAATCTTTGAATGATGCCTAGAATATCGACGGTTCGATTATTGAAATTTAATGCCGAAGTGGTTATAGACTTCTCAGTAATTCTGGAACCATGGGATGTTCTAACCCTGCACATCTAGTACGCTATGGTTTCTTGGATCAATCAACTGCCTTCAACTGCCTGTACATCAAAACCATTGGCAACAAGTTGTACGCCTGATCCTAAACAGTTCATGCAACCAAAATGAAGAAAAAGTGCTTTCAGGCCTTATTGCAAATTGTGTAGCAAGCTTGCAGCTTTGGTCATGCTTTAGGTGACCCGAAATAGAAATCTCCCGATTTCACATCGAGTGCTGGACCATCCAAATCTGTGAAACTGAAACATGAAAAGAAAGAGATTTGACATTGGAACTCTACCAGAATCCATAGGTTCCCGTTGAATAGGATCTAACTTTCCATGAGTTGAAACTTGTCAGTTTAGACATAGACATTTCATATGGGCTTTTTTCACTAATATCACTCATATCATGCACAAATACCACCTAGAAATTTTTTTTTTGGCATAAATTTAATTTAGACATATAACTATATATGTTATTTCAACGGGGTCCACGAACTTTAAAATATTTCAACTATACACCCAATTTATTATCTAAATTGAAAAATGGACTTCCGTCCATTGATTTGTTGAGAGATCAGTTAAATATCAGCTTGGTTTTTGCTAACGGGATTAATTGGTGACGTGGCGCCAACTCAACATACCTTTCCCGCCAAATGAGCGACACATGTCCACCTGACACGAGCCCACACACCCATCACCTCTTTCCCGCTATCCAACGCTCTCCTAACCATTTAGTCTCTCAAAAACATCACGTTTTTTTTCAAATTCAAATATAAATCCCTCACATGTGTTTGACGATCGAGAAAGAGATTATGAGTTTGTGGGCCCGTGTCAGGGGTTAGGTGGACAGGTGTCGCCGTGTCGCTCATTTGGCGGGAAAGGTTTGATAAGATAGCGCTACGTCGCCAAGTAATCCCGGTCAGCAAAAGCCAAGCTGGTATTTAACTGATATCTCAACGAATCAATTGATGAAAGTCTAGTTTTTAATTTAGATAATAAATCAAGTGTATATTTGAAATATTTTAAAGTTCGTAGACTATGTTAAAATGACATATATAGTTATGTGTCTAAATTAAATTTATGTCTTTTGTTTTTTTTACCAAACACCACCCAAAGTTTAAAGTTTATCCTCTAATGTGCCACCTCCTATCACTTTTTCTGTTGAATTAGGAGTTTTTACCCTAAACTTCCCATTTTTTCCTTGAATAAGTGAAACCAAGGAGTAAAATTTCGGTTTCGAGGAAATTTTTGACGGAAATTTTCGCGGAAATTTTGATTAAAATTTCGATTTCGATAAAATTAGACAAAAACGACGAAAATTGCTATCAAAATATGAAATTTTGAATGAAACTTTACCATATGTTTATTTAACATATTATCTACTATATTGATAAAAAATATTGAAGAAATCAAATAATATAGTAGATTTCATGTGATATGTGGTGAATATAATGCGCGCCGGAGACAATACTGTTAAAAAATACTTTACTAATTAATAATTACATGATAAAATTACATGAATAAATCACAAATGTGGCAACGGAAAGTGGCAAGCTTACTCAAAGGGACTTGGAAATGGTTTTCGATAGTTAAATTAAGCCGAATTTGGTTAAAATAGAACCAATCTGATGGCAGCAGCGGCGACAACAGTTTACCTAAAATTTCAATTTTATAAATTATCAAAATTAGAAAACCAAACATTAAAGAAATTAAACTTCATGATAAGGGGATAAATTTATTTTTCATAATTTATGTTTACAACTAAACGAAACACCAAAATGACCAAATCAAACCCCAAATAAAATCCCAAACTTTTATTTTTCTTTCCAATTGCCTAAAAACTCCAAATCTCAATCTACCTTAAAAAAAAATTCTTTCCTTTTTTTTTTATCTTTTTTTTTTTCTTTCCTTTTTTTTCTTTTCTCTTCTTTTTTTTTTCTTTCCTTTTCTTTTCTTTTTTTTTCTTTTCTCTTCTTTTTTCTTTTCTCTTTTTTTTCTTTTTCCTTTCTTTTCTCTTCTTTTTTTTTTCTTTCCTTTTCCTCTTCTTCCCCCGTGACTTCCTCTTTTTTTCTTTCTTTTTCCTCTTCTTCCCCCAGTGGTCTTCGTCTTTCAGTGGCCTTCCTCTTTTTTTTTTTCTCCAGTTTTTCTTTTCTTCTCCCTTCACCAATTTTTCTCCTCCCTTCATAATCTCTCTCTTCCCTCTCCCTCCTCCCTTCCTAATCTCTTTCTTCCTTCTCCCTCCCCGGATCTCTTCTCTCCCTCCGACTCCGACGACGGCGCGCCTCTGCAGCTCCCTCTCCGATCTCTTCTCTCTCGCCGGCGACGGTGCTCTGCCTCCCCTCTCCCTCCGGTCTCTGCCTCCCCTCTCTCTCTCCGGTCTCTACATTGAAAATTTCGCCGAAATTTCGAGGATTTCGGAAAATTTTTCGAAATTAATTTGGTATAATGTTAAAATTTTCATACCCCTAAAAAACATAATTTTCGCCGAAATTTTACTCCTTCAGTGAAACAAACGAAAAGAAATATTTTTACATAATTTTCTTTTGAACTTAAATTAAATTAAAAAAAAAAAACTAAACCACCGATTGCCATTTTGAAAGTATATTCAATTGATGATTTATGAAACCCACAAGCAGTACTACCAGTACTTGATTAGCTAAGATCAGGTGATGGACCTGATGGTGTTGCTATACAAGATCTTGAAAGTGCAGCTAGAGTAGTACTGGTCCAAATCAGTGTGTATATATATATATATATACCACCTACCCACCCACCCATCTTCTGTCGACCCATCCAGCCGGCGGCGCCACCACCGCCGGCCTCCTCCTCTTCTTCCTCTCCTTCGTCTTCTTTCTCTCTCTCTCATCCTCAATTTTTTCTCTCTTTCTCACTCTCTCTCTCTGTTTACCTCAACCCAAAATTTCAAAATGGTGGGTTTTTCAGATATGAAGGAGAGAATCAAAAAGAGGAGAGAGGGGAAAAGAAAGAGAGAGAGAGAGAGAGAGAGAGAGAGGGGAGGGGCTGCCGGTGGCAGGATGGGAGGGTGGTAGGGATCGGTGAAGTTTGGGTTTAAATGATTTGTAGTTCTTTTATTTTGTAATTGATGTTTTTAAATTCTGTATTTTTTTTGTCTAATTTATAGAATTTTTATTTGATTACACATTAAATTTTATATATTTATTAAATAAGTGTTTATGGGGTTAAGTGAGCAAATTGTAGGGATATATATAAAATATATGGGTGCCGTTATTCTTAGGGCTGGGTCAGCTAACCGAGAAAACCGATCTGAACACCGTAATCGATGCAACTGCTCCGAACAAAACTGTTCCGACGAGTAACCGAATAGTCGGTGGCGGTAATCCAATCGATCCGACAGTGGGTGGTGGCGATGGCAGTTTGGAAATTCCAAACCGTCGGTATACCGATACCGATCCGACCTTCTTCTTCTTTCTTCTTTTGTTCTATGGCTTCCTTTCTTCCCGTTGACTTGCAAACTCGACCTAATTACAACAGCAAAAACCCAATTTCCCATTTCAAACTTAATTTCCCAACAACACAACCCAATCAATTTCCCAACAACAACAACAACTCATATGTGAATCAACAGCCCCAGAGGCCAATCAACCCAATTAACCCAATCAACCCAATCAACTCAATTACCAATATACGATCTGAGATAAAGGGAGAGGGAGAGGGAGAAGATAGCGTGACTGCATGAGACACAGAGAAACTTAGTGAGTATGGGGCTACGGGGTTGCTTTGCAATCTGGACCACAATAACATCAACACCTTCATCCTCTCCGGCCACCGCCTCCATTTTCTCGTTTTAAGACCCAGATCGATGAGTGTTGTGTTTCGCCAACTTGGAGGTTCGCAGGGAAGGAAGGCGACTGTGGGAGAGAGGGAGAGCGATGGTGGGAGATATGGAAAGCAAGAGAGAAGAGAACTAAGATTTTTTTTTTGTCAAAGAGAGAGAATTGAGAGTCTGAGAGATAGTGAAAGACTGAGATAGAGAGATGGTGAAAGACTAAAATGTTAATTATTTAGTTGTTTTGCTATAATCCCACATTGGAAAGAAGCAGATCGAAGGCATTAGCCTTTTTCCTATTATAAATAAACTGAGTGGCTCCACTATCAGAAATTTGAAGGTGCTTTTGAAAGATGCAGTGAATCACAACAACAATGAAAATTTTATTTTACCTCTAATACCCTCATTTTAGTAATTATAAATAGCCACAACAGTTTTACATTACAATTTACCAAACATCTTTATACTGCTTTTTGTACTCATAGCACTTTTGAAAATATAGTTTACCAAACACTCAACTACTTTACTCCACAGATGACTTTACTTCACAGCTGCTTTACTTCACAGCTGTTTTTTCTCACAGCAATCCCAAACTAAGCCTTTGTTTTCCGTGACTTGAAGAGGCAGAGGCTTCAATGCTAACTTGTTATTTTATATGCATATCAGCATATGCAGTAAACAGAGAAAAAAATAAAATAAAGAAGGAGTAAGAGGAGGAGAAGGTTTATAAATACAATAACTTAATGTTAGGTGGTAGTAGTGATGGTTATGGTGTTGGGTGGTGGTGGAGATGAAGTTAGGTGTTTATGTTGGGTATAGAAAGTAGAATATATTAAAAGTGGTGTTGGGTTTTAGTAAGGATAATTTGGAAAAATTTGTTGGGTATACTAATAAATTTTTGGGCCATTTACAAGTTGGTCCAATTTTCCCTCCTCTCTTAGACTAATACCTTAATACTTTTTAATTTTTTACTGAAGTCCAAAAATAATATCTAGATATTTTTAATTTCAAAAATGTCTAATATTATCCTAAAATTAATAATATTTTAATCTTAATATTATCCTAGTATTATCATAATATTATCATAGTTTTATATTATCTTAATATTATAATATTAGCATATTATCATATCATAATATTATCATATTATTCTAAAATTAATTGTGAGATTTAAAGTATATTAATAATAAAAATGCATCAACCCAAAAAATAAAAAATAATCAAATAAGGAAAAGAATTCCTTATAGGTACATTTCAATTGTACCAATCGATCGATGGTTTGTTAGCGTTTATGTTATAGTTTAGTTCCGGGATTTTGGACTAATCCCATAGCTAAACTCTAACATAGCGCCTCCACCAAGCTCATTCTATACCTTAGGAGGGGATGAGGTGAAAAGATGAGAATTTACCCTTAAAACTAGGGGAAGGAAGCAGCATGACTTAGCGATCGACGGCGGAAACCAAGCGTTCGGATTAGATACGCATCTAATCGAATATGTATATATATACAGTAATGATCACTCGCTCACCATAGAGCGGAGAATTCCCCGCTCACCTAACCACCTAGCAACGAATTTCAATGATCGGAACCGTCCATATTTTAGGGTATCATTCGAAGATCACCCTTGCAAAAAAATCAGCCAAATCAGAAACTGTTTAACCAGTATATTACTGTCAACATCATTTCAACCTTATTTGACGAATTGTATTTGTTTGCAAAATTTGGAGGACTAAACAATTATTGATTTGACTGATTTTTACAGGGACAACCCTTAAGGATGAACCTTAAAAATGGACGGTCTTGATCATTGAATTCCCTGCACCGTGGTGAACGGGGAATTCCCTGCTCTATAATAAGCAGGTGATCATTTCTGTATATATATATATACCAACTCAAGTATTGGTGCAATTGAAATGTACCTATATATATATATATATATATACAAACCTAGGTATTGGTACAATTGAAATGTCCTATATATACTTTTTTTTTTACTTGTCTGATTATTTTTCGATTTTGTGGGTTAATGCATTTTTTTGATATTTGTATAATTTAAACGGATATTATCTTTTATTATTTTAAATTATAAAACATGAAAACTAGATGATCTTGAATATTTTAATTAAAAAATATAAAAATAAAAAATGTTCTAACGGACATTATCTTTCATAATTTTTAAAATTAATTCATATTAATTATCTTAATTTTAAGAGATAATATGAGTCAAAATTTTTAAAAAGTCCATTTTTGGACGTTAGCCTAAAAAATTGGATTTAAGTACAAATCTAAATTCCTATATGGTTTTATTCCGAATGACCCTCCAAAATTAGACTTACTTCTAATTAACTGTAAATTTTTATAATTTCTAATTTTTAGTTGGGTGTAAAAAGTGTATTGGGACTACTAATAAAAAAATTGGGTCTGAATAGCGGCACCCAGAATATATCACCTTGTTTTTTCAGATTTTAAATGCACTATGACATGAATTGACCAAAAAGCCCTTTAAGTTAACAAAAAATTTGACATAAATGGCTGGTAGGTGGTAGATTGTCACATATAGGTAACTTTGGGTGGTGTTTGGTTAAATTTTTTTTTTTTAGATGGTATTTGTGCCACCCCCTATAGTATGGGTGATATTAATGCAAAAAAGCCACTCATATGGCATACCTTAGTTTTTGTTTGGAGATACATACACAAGATAACATTATGTTCATATTAGAATGATTTATTTGTTTGATTAGAACATTTCCCTTGTTCTGGAAACTTGAGATAATTTTTGTGTGCTTTATATGTTCATGAGAACAAAAACAGGACAGACCGGCTCTGTTGGAATGGTATTGATGGCCCTTGCCAATGGTATCTCATCCTGTGTCGTGAAAGAAAGTGTCTTTTTGTGTGGTAGTGATAGTAACTGGTTCATACCTACCTATTCATGTCCTTTAGATCATTGTAAAGTTTGAAACAAGTTAGTTTCGGATTCTACAAGGTTCTTCTAAAAACTATCTGATCTATTGGGGATATAAAAGTGAGTTCGACAATTTCATGTTGAAGACGAGATGTTTATTTTGAATTCAGATTATGAGATTATCATCCAAAACCCCTCTTGTTGCTGACAAAATGGTCATTCGGTTTAATTGTTAGTGTTGAACCTATAAAGGTGGTTGGTCTTCAACCAGCGAGAATAAAGCATCACCCACCGAGATTAGGGTTGCAAACATATTTGTCTAAGGGCAAAACTAGTATTTGGCATTATATTTTTCTAAGGGAGGATTAAATGTAGAACATTGTCATCACATAGAGGCAAAATTAGATATTATGTCCACCCCAGCCACATAGCAAGTTCACATAACAATAACAACCTCCTTTCCAAGTAACAGCACAAGTTAAGTCATAATGCCACATACTTCAGGAACTAAATTTGGTTCCCCAAAATTATTTTAATCCATTAATCACATCAGTTTATACATATGTTGATTATAAAAATTCCAAATAACCGCAAAAGTTTAAATAATAATGTCAAACAACATAAAATAAGTGCATCCAATATAATCCTAACAACTTTCATAGTTATTCCTACATGAATTGGATTATTCAAATTCCAAACACAAGTTTAAAACATAATGTCAAGTTGTCAACAACATAATATAACAGAGTCCATATACAAGTGCATCAAACTTATTTCTTATAAATTTCATCATTAAGCCATTTAAGCTTTATGCTAGGACCTTTCATGCTAGAGTAGAGAACATGTCCCTTCCTGCTTTCAATTTTATAATTAACTGAGTTGCACATAACCACAAATGGATTTCAGGGCTTGCTCCAGGTAAAGATTCAAGTGCCTGCATCAGTTCAGGAATTGATGTTGCAGTACTACTTTCTACTGCCTCAACAAGAGGATCATTCTGTTGTGACGATTTCACAGCACCTCCCACTCTCCGACCTCCTGCAACAATTCCTTTACCTTCCTCACCTTTCGTAGCTTGTGTGTCGAGAATTGGATTCCCACATGATCGACATTTTGTATGTTGAGTGGTTTCCACTGCACTGGACTCCTTATCCACATGATAATCATTGCTATCATTTGGAAGCATACTAGATATTCAAAAAATAGGGTTTAGATAATATATTAGGGAAAAAAACTGAACATAAAGAATGATCACATTCGGAAAGAACTTGACTTTGAGCCATCAAAAACCCTAATGGGCACCAATCAATGACTGTATTCAAAAAACACGAAAACCTGCAAATTTAAAGTAGCTAAAAAAGAATTACCTAAGCTCGTAGTCAAATAAGCCCACGGATGAGACATCATGATCAGGAAGATGACAAACGAATTTCCCGCTTTCAAAAAAAGAAAGCGTTGGCTCAAAATTCACNGAAAGCGTTGGCTGCAAAATTCACACATCAGCAAAGAAATTTTGTATTTGATCATGATTTCAGTGACCCAAAGTTGAAATCTCCTGCAGATGATATTCTTAGCTTTAAGAGCATGATTTACCATCTCTTTAATGGTTGAGAGGTTCCATTTAACTTGAAGCATATATGTATGGCGTAGAATCATAAGTGAGTTGCTTTAACTATTATTGTAATTTGTGTTTCAATATCGACTTCAATAATTTTGATCAATCTTTTTTTCTTATTATATGTACTTTGATACATCATTGACTCATCCAACCTTATTGACGCATATAGAGCGTACGCATAAGGGCCTTCTCTAAGCTATCCAAAGTCCTGAAATTTGAGGATCCTAACACAACTAGAAAAGTTGAGTGTGATGAAGCTAATAAGTTGTGCTTAGGGAATTGATCCACACTTAGATTGAAAGAACAAACTTAAAACAGTGTTGCAAGCTGAAGTTGGCTTGAGAAAGGGGATACATGAGTAAGATAATCATGACAATACATGGAATCCACTGCATTTTTCAGGTGGAGAACGAAATGAAATTGTACACTTTAAAGAATATGCATTTAACAAAAGGAAATTGTACACTCTAAACTTTAAACGAAATGAAATTGTACACTTTAATTTGCTTTAACTTTATTTATTTCAATTTTGATTCTAAATTTTCGTTCAAACAAAATAAAAGGACCAAACCACTTACCACAGTGTGGATTTGAAAGATCGGAAATACGTCTTCAAAGTTTTCCTATAGATAGAATAAAACAACATTAGGTCCAGTAATCTCGATGAGCTACAAGAAATAATATCATAATTCTATAAGCATATGCATGTCATATAGTAATTAGAGCATGAAAGAAAATTACTACATGAGCAAGCAATTAGGCTAATGAAAATGCATTTGTTTTGTCAGGTACACCAATAAGTTATATTGACCCGTAGTACATATCTCAGTTACACAGAAAACATAACTCAGATAAGCAGAGAAGCATAGGTAACCCTCCATGGCTATCAAACAAATGAAGACTGGTGGCCTATTAAATTAACGATTTCCACATCTTATTCAAGTTTATTTAAGGTATGCACTACTTTTTATTATCGGTAATTCTAAGTATCAGTTCCTTATATTCTTTAACTTTTCCCTAATCCCAAACCAATCAGACTTGGTTTTGATATTTTCAGACAATAGAAGAACATTTTACATAAGTTGCATAAGATGAAATTAAATATTATGAACATTCTTTCTCCGTCACCTATCTTCATATAAATAATCCAATAAATCAAACAGTTAAATATTTACTTTCCCCAAAGAAATGCAAAAAATAAAATCTTTACATTCAAACTAGTTATAGCAAGAACAAAAATTGCTGAACTATTGTTGCCAAGAAACCATTTCAAAAAATGAAATAAAAACAGTAATTTATTAATTAATCTTAAGACCCATAACAAGATAATTGGATTTTATAAGGTCTTACAACCCATTGTCAATTGATTTTGGGTTGGATGCTCAAATTTCCTCACTTTTGACCTTAATCTTAAGGAGAGATTTAAACAGTTTACAGTAAAACTAAAATGCTTCCCAGCCAAAAAACAAAATTGATCCAAGTTGACAGAAGATGAAATTACAATGCCACACCTGAACGTCAACCTTGTATGTTATTATATGTGGGAATTCCTTGCTCAGCTCTTCAATGAGTGTAGATATAACCTTGGCTGCAAAAGAAGAGTACACGCAGAGTAATTCGAGAAGGAGCAATTTATTAAAATGACTTGATTGATGAAAGTAATTCTTTAGAACTTACAAAAATAATCGGTGACTGCCATGAAGAAGTAAATTGCTGACAAAGATTCCTCTATTTCAAGCAATTAAAAAAATATAAAATTAGAAAACTCCATGAAATTAAAAGTCTTCTCAAAAGTAAGTGGGGTGTATTGTATATGGATTTTAAAAAACTTTTGTGGTGTTTAAAAGTCATGTGATATTCAATTAAGACTTTTGAAGACTTTAAAAAAATTCGTAAAAGTCTATATGTATTCAATTAAGAATTTTAAGGAGTCTATAAAAGTCAAATGGTATTCAATTAAGACTTTTAATGACTTAAAGTCTGTGTATTTAAAAAGTCATTGACTTTTATGGAATTCATTTAATGATGAATTTTAATAGATTTTGAAAGACTTTTCTATGTATTTCAAAGTCATTATAAATCCGACCTCTCCCCTGCGGATTTCTAAGGATTTCTATAGACTCTGTAGAACTCCGTAAAACTCTGTGAAAAATCTATAAATTTTGCAAAAGTCTGTCACTTAAAAAAAGTCTACAAAAGTCTATATAAATCTATTATCTATATACACTACACTCCTCTAAGGGTGTCATTCAATCAGTTTCCATTGGAAATGGGACTTACCAAACCAACACAAAAAGTTTGTATTTTTTTATACTAATAGCTTCAATTTTTCGTTATAAGTCGCTCATCTCGATTAGCTAATGGGGACCAGTATATGACCACACTCACAAAACACAAAAGCCCACAAATGTAAAGTAAGCTAGAAAAGAATTACTTGTACTTCCTGTCAAATGTGCCCCCATTGTAGTATTGTTTGCCTATAATTTTGGTATATATACATGCCTATGTTTTTTATACCTATACACACACACGTACACATAAAATTCAGTTGATTCCACTACTTAACAAAACCGAACCATCTTTATTTAATTATTTTTGGGTATTTCGGTTTCAATTTTCTGAAAGCTTGTTTGAAATGTTTACCACAACTGTATCGAACGACACCCCTACTCAAAACTAAACAAAAAATAATTACAAGTAAATATTACTTTTAACTTTGTAGCATGCCGCAACAAATTGCATCCAATTCTTAATGAGGACAACGTTTGGGAGATCTGAAAAAAAAAAAAGTTTGTGAGAACAGTAGAGTGAGTGTGAACAATTAAGAAAAGTAAAAAAAGAAAAATCGGAAAACTAAAGAGAAAGGGGAAGAAGGGATACCTCCGGAGGAGGATGCGCAGAGGCGTCGGTGGTTTGGGGAGTGAAGGGAGTTGAATAAGGGTTTGGAAGTGGAAGGAATTAATGAAGTTAGGGTTTTTAAGGTTTGGGTTTTGGAAGAAATAAAAGGAAGCTGAAGATGACGAACAAGACCAACGCCGGGATTGCTCCGTTTTCCAACCAACTGTCGCGCCAAAACCCCTAAAATCCTCGCCATTTTCGTCTCTCTCGCCTAGCTTCTTATTTCTTCTACTAGCTCTCTCGCCTGGCTTCTCTGCCTAGGTTTTTTTTTTTTTTTTTTAACGGTTCGAGGAAGAGTTAATTAGAGCATCACACTTTATTTTATTTGTTGCGTTATATTCACGGTTCAAAATATTGATCGCCAGATTATCGAGACTCAAAAATAAAAAAATATCGACAAAAATATTGATATCAGTTACTGTTCACAAAATAATAGATATAGACTTTAAAACACATAGATTTTCAATTAAATTTCAGAATATGTTAAATCAATTATTAATGCATGATTTAAACATATAAATGTCATAAATTTGGGTCTATACGATAAGTGTATGATATGTAGGGGATATTATAAAAGAGGATTGCTATTTGTACACATTTTTTTTTCTTTTTACACACTTAAAAAAAAAAAAAAAACCTATAGAAAACGACTTTATACTTCATTTCTTTTTCTTTTTGCACACCCCTCCTAAAAAAACAAACACCCAACACACACCCCATCCCTACCACGCCGAGTAACCCACCACCGTCAGCGACCACCCCACCCTCTCTCTTTCTATCTCTCCTTCCCCCTCTCCTCTTTCCCTTTCTCTGTCTGTCCAACCTCTGCAATTTTTTTTTTTGAAGATTTTGGTTGTTTGCGGGGTGAGAAGAGAGAGAGGAGGGGCTGGCACGGGGGGAGGCGGTGGGGAGAGAGGAGCCGGAGAGGAGGGGAAGGCTTAGGGGGAGGGGCTGGCACGGGGGAAGGCTTAGGGGAAGGCTTTGGAGAAATATGAAAAATAGGAAAAAGAATTAAAAGTGAAATTGTTGCTGACTGGACTGACACACGACACATGTCGCAACGCGACTGGTCCACTAAGGCTGACGAGGTACCAGCAAGCGAGCTCACGCTACACCCGATTAGTTCCGGTGTTTTAATCAAGGCCATTGCGCCTCATTAAAGGCTTTTAATCCGGAGCGTCCATTTCATGTGAAGACTGGTCAAACCCAGCCTTTCTTTCTCCTAACCTGCGTGTACAGTAGCCGGGTAACCCGGCTCGTTTTCTCTCACAAATCGGGTGACCCGCCAGCTTGTGTTGACCCAACTCGTGATTCTTGTGTGTTTTTCCCTTGTTTTTGACACTTTTGAGCATTCTATCCCACATTGAAAACTTACAACTTCTTCTCACCCCCTTGTGCCTATAAATAAAGACCATTGTACCTCATTTTCACTTACACCACCAAATAGAGTTTGAGAGCTTCTCACTCTAACTTTGGTTTCTCTTTCTCTCTAGAAAAGTTATTATTCTTTCTATTTTGGAGCAAGATTATATTTTTTAGAAGATCCCTCATAGTAAAACATTTTGAGGCCTTCTCTTGGAGGAGAAGACCCAAGTTTAGAAGAGTCCATTAGGAGTGGAGTCTAGCTTTGGAAATCTACAACCGGGTAAGTCTTTTATTTATTTTTCTTAGGCTTTAATATTGGGTTGCATGATTAGATTAATTAAATATGATTTATTTATTAATTAAGCATGCCTAGGTTTATTTGGGATCGAGATCTAATTGCTTAATCTATTTGTTTAATTAAGCATGATTAGTTGTAACCTTAATTTGAAAATTTATTTAAAGGTTATTAACTTGTAGAGATTAAATTAGATTTAAGCTATTATTCAAGCTTAATTATTAGTGGAATATTTTGGAGAAATACTAATTAATTAAATACTTGGATAATACTTAGGTTTGATTTATTCTAACCTAAATTAATTTGTAGAATTACTTTAAACCAAGACAATTAGTCAAGTAGTTTGACTTTAAAATTAACTTGAAACTTAGAAACCTTAAAGAGTAGAGTTTAGTCCACTTAGGGCTAGAGTATTTAGGGACGTGTGATGTAAAGGGATGAGTCATAACGAGATTGTGTTAAACTTAACTTTTAACTAAGTTGTCCTATTGTCGAACACTAGGAACACCAGTTACCGAATGATTTCTTTGTGACGTGACAGAAAGGCGATGAATTCGAGACGGATGGGGATGCATAGGCTATGTAAGAGAATACTTGAAGAACATTAGATTTCAGGTAGGGGGATTTATCCTACATTCCTAATTATGGACTTTGTGTGTGTTTGTATTTTTAAATTATTATAACATGCTATATTTGTATGATTGGTCTGAGAGTTTGGGTAGCGCAGTACGTGACCTTAGGTTCAAATCTCTAAACTTTCCAGAAAAATTTATTAGTATATTATGGGGAGCTTAGTCAAGCCAATACGTGGCTACGTGTGCTTGTCCGAAGCGTGGACACATGATTTATCAGGTGGTAGTAAATATGGTTTCTCAACAGCGAGTTTCTATTTCTATTTACCAGGGCACTCTCGCTATGGATGCTATTCTCTTTGAATAGTTGGTCATAGTCATACTTAATGTGTATCGACCATTTGTTTTATTGTTATCTATGGATTATTATGCATGTTTGCCATATTGCTGTACAGCCGAGTCACAAATGTTTTGTAAGTGATTTCAAAGGAAATATTTGAAGAACTTATTTTGGATGATTTAAGAATCCAACGGAAAAGGATTTATACTGTGTTTTTCACTAGGAATGGTTTCATGGTTTTCAAACCTAGCAGAGTCCCCTAAGGGAAGCTATGATCGTATGAGATGTTTACCCCTACATTGTTTTTGTATTCCTTGTTTATTAGATGTTTTTATAGGTACGAGCATGGTAAACATACGAACTTGGACGATGGTTGAGTAGAGTAGCATCTTGAGACTTGTCAACTTTCTGGATTCGTTTGGTGATGTCATTTAATTATTTTCTTATATCAAATATGTTTTGAATGATTTTCCTCCATTGATTGGAGATGAATTTGAGTTATTCACTTTGATTATACGTTTGTGTAGTTTTGAAACCTTTATTCTATGCTTGCTATGTATTTCGAATTTATATAATTCTTCAAGGTTGCAATGAACTACCGTAACCTTAGGGGTTGGTTTTATAAAGAAGTTTTATTTTTACTTCACATGTTTTCCGCTATTTATTATCTCTGATCTAACCCGGTCCATTTAATTTAAAATGCTCAACCTATCTTGGGTATCTTGGGAATTAATGCTTGATTAATGACATTAATCTCTTGGGACATTCAAGATAGCTAGGTGCATCTGTTGCATACCCAGGGTTCGGGGTGTGACAATTAAAGTGGTATCAGAACAATGATTTTAAAAGGTTTTCAAAACTGTTTTGTTTTCAAACGGTTATCTTTTGTTTTGTGAAATTTATATTTGACTTTTGTAAGTTTGTTTTCTCAAAGGCTAAATTTCAAAATTCTGGAGAAGTATGTTCAAATAGTTCTTATTTTGAAATACTTATTATTTTCAATAAATGTCTTATTAAAGTATTTTATCTTCAAAATTTTGGTTAAAGTTTCCCTATTTTGGAAAGAATTTTGTAGGAATTTTCGTTTTAAAATGCTAGTGTTTAAAAGAGTGTTTTATCCTCTTAAATAATTTTAATTATTTTATTTTCTATTTTGAAATCTCTTGAGGATTACCATTCGGTTTTCAAGAGGATTTGTTGAGAGTTAAACCAGAGTTCTTTACTACAAATTCAGAAATCTTATTTTAAATTGTGGATTGAACGATGTTTCCACAAAGTTTTGGAGTCCATCTCTTGAATGCGAGTTGATTTGTTTCTGCAGACTCGGTTCATTGACATGATTATTATTCCTTCATGTTCAGTTGATCCAGTTGACAAGATGTTGTCTCGACCTCTCAACTATGCTCAGCCTATGAACGATCTAGACCAATGTTAATTGGAAGATCAAATTGGATTTTAAAAGACTCTTAAGGAGCAAGAATATAAGCGGTAAGCTAAGTATTTTGATGACTTTTATAGAGCTAACATCCATGAGTTTTAAGGAATCTCCGAGAAGGAAAGTCTGTAAGATTAGATCGAAAATATTCCAGAAAGATTTGAGTTTCTGAAGATACCACCCGAGTATAGAGTGAGGATGGTAACTCACCTCCTCAAAGGAGAGGCAAGAGCTTGGTGGACATTTGAATGCACTCAAAGGATTGGAGCATAGTCGACTTGGGAGAAGTTTGAACAGTTGCTTACCAATTGCTTTTTGTCTACGATTTTGGAGATTGAAATAGGATGAGATAGAAGTTATTTAGCTCACTCGATTTATGATTAAGCTTGTGATGTTTGGTTAAGGAGTCAATACTTATTGTACTTCGAAATTGGGTTGCACGATGTATTTGTTTTGAAGGAATATAAGACTTTGACACACTCGCGATGAGCGTTGAGATCTCAGGCATTCTCAAAGCAAGTACTTCCAATGCATACTTTGTTTTGGTTGTGAAAAGTAAAGTAAGTTAGATGAAAGCTCGTTTGAATTGTTTGGTCTATTTTTCACATACACTGATATTGACCAATGTTTTGATGCTTGGATACAATTAAGTTTACTTAAGGACTTGTGGAGTAAGACATGAAATCATGTAGTTGGTGGAGAACTAAGGATATACTAGAAAGTAGTCGAGTTCACTCAAGATTTGGGGAATGCAATTTGAAAGTACTTAGTTAGAGTATGACTGTTGTCATACTTGGAGTTAGTAGAAGCAGTTTTGGCTAGAGAAACACCACTACGAGAGATTTTTGCAGGAAAAGAAGTTGGTTGGAAATACCAAGAAAGAGAGATTATGTTTTTGTTGTAAGGAAAGTGGACATTTTGGAAGCAAGTGCCTGTATAGAGCAAGAGCAACCATGGATAATCAACTTCAAGATGAGGAGAAGCAAGAGGACAATCAAGATGGTCAAGGATAAGCACCCGTTGTTAAGACAAAGAGAATGTTCGTGAAAGAGAAGCAATCTAAGGACGTGAACCACACTTGAAATGACTTTGCACCTTTAAGTTGAAATTTTATTGGTTTCATTTGCATCTGTTTGATTGTTTTATGCTTGTTTGATTTGTGGTGTTGTCCGTATCAAGGAATAAGATGAAATTGAGTTGGTGATATCTTATACAAGTTGAAATTGTTTCTTTAAGGCTTCACTAGTAATTGGATAAATTGTCACGTTAAGAATTGCAAGTTGATTACTTGGAATGCTTGAAGTACCTACAAGAGTTTTGAAAGAATTACAAGAACAGTTGAAGAACATCGCAATTGAAAAGGATAATGGACATGTATTGGAAACACTATAAAAATTTGTCACCCAAAACAAGAGTTTGAATGTGAATGTGATTGTAACTATTGCTTGTTTGATATTCGTTATTGTGACTTTGTGATTTTAAATGTTAATTTCTTATAAAGAATATCTCTTATGTCGTTATAATCAATTCATTAGAGCTCTCATGTTTTTATATTAAAGCCGTTATGAGATTGATTAACAGGAGATTACGTAGACTCTTCGCCTGATCAACGAAGATGTCTTTGGTTTGATACTTCCCGTAACATTTTTCAAAAATTGTTACAATGAGACTCTAGATGATTGACTATGACATAAAAAGATGATTTCACATAATGGATTATGTTACTAAGTTGAAAAAGATTGTATGCTTATTTGAGAATCGCCTGGAAGTACAAAAAGACTTGGCATGTGAAAGGAAGACGTTTGTTTTGAGGATGTTTTCATGGATTCTTGAATTGAGTGATCTCTTAAGTTTTACTTTAGGAATGATGACTTGCGAATTAGATTTACTGTTTCGGAAACAAGGATCTAATGTATCGTTAGATTTAAAAACTTTTCGAAGGTTGATTTGTGATTTTGTTACTGTCAAATGACTATTTGAGGAAAAAAAATTTATATGAGTTTGGAAATACTCACTTGGAAGTGAACGTCACTTGGGAGACGATATGTTTCTACCTTGGATAATCACATGGATTGCATGTAACGATCTTCTTGAGTACGTGGAGTTGTCAAAGTGACACTTCCAATAAAAGGAAAGTATAGATTGGATGTGATTGTGATATCTGAAAGGAAATATTTGAAGAACTTGTTTTGGATGATTTAAGAATCCAACGGAAAAGGATTTACACTATGTTTTTTACTGGGAATGGTTTTGTGGTTTTCCAAACCTAGCAGGGTCCCTTAAGGGAAGCTATAATCGTATGAGATGCTTACCCCCTACATTGTTTTTGTGTTCCTTATTTATTAGATGTTTTTATAAGTACGAGTATGGTAAAAAGACGAACTTGGACGAGAGTCGAGCATAGTAATATCTTGAGACTTGTCAACTTTCTAAATTCATTTGATGATGTCATTTAATTATTTTCTTGTATCGAGTATGTTTTGAATGATTTTCCTCCATTGATTGGAGATGGATTTGAGTTATTCACTTTGATTATACATTTTTGTAGTTTTGAAACCTTTATTCTATTCTTGCTATGTATTTCGAATTTAACTATATAATTCTTCAAGGTTGCAATAAACTACCGTAACTTGGGGGTTGGTTTTATAAAGAAGTATTATTTTTACTTTACATGTTTTCCGCTATTTATTATCTCTGATTCAACCCGATCCATTTAATTTAAAATACTCAACCTATCTTAGGTATCATGGGGGATTAATGCTTGATTAGCGACATTAATCTCTTGGGACATTCAAGATAGGACCTGATCAACACTTGATCAATGGGACCAAGTAGGTTTATTCTCTCAATTTGATTAAGGATGCTTCTATTCAGATCCAATTTTTTTATTTATATCCCCAACACAATTTGTACACCCAACAAAAAGTTTCAAATTTTATAAATTTATTTCTACACCCAATATAATTTTCAAAATTACCCTTAAGGCCATCCACAATGGTGAGAGTGAGAGTGAGAGTGAGAGTGAGAGTGAGACATAGCCTGAAAAGTGATTTTTTGGCCTGAAAAGTGATTTTTTGTCCTGAGAGTGAGAGTGATATGTGCTGAAGCTACAGTGGTGCTGAGAGTAAGAGCTGAGAGTAATGTAATTGTATATAATTAAATTAAGCCTAAGTTAGATTAAGTTATAGTTAAGTTATAATTTATAGTTTAAATATTTATAAAAATTATACCATTAGTTTTATTTTAAAGAGATCTTTAATATAAGGTCAATATTGACTATATTTGAATTTATAATTTTATTACCTAAAATATAAATTCTATATTTTGTCTCCACCAATACCTTTATTTCATTTCACCAACATAAAACAAGAAAATTTAAGACAAACACAAATAAACATAAACAAATAAAACAAAAAACAAACACAAACAAACACAAAACGACAGCCACAAACACAAACACAAACAAACACACAATGGTATTGGAGACATCTTCAACATTTCGGCGTTCATCGCCGGCGTCGGCGTCGTGCTTGGCCACGACTTCCTTCTCGCGTCCAAAGGTGCTGGACCAAATCATTCTTCAGTTGCCGGTGGAGTGTTGTTGACCGTATCAACCTAACCCGAGAAAGCCGTTGCTCTAAAAGAATTGGCTGATAACTTTGGCCTCCATCATATGGTTCAGTGTCATACCGTGCCACAGCCCGGGAGATTCTTTCCTGAACGTGGTCAATGTCATCGTCCTCGTTCTCTGGACGCTCGTCCTCAATGATCTTGTTGTGCAAAATTATGCATGTCTTCATAATATAGCCCAGATCATTGGCTTTCCATCCTCTGGCGGGCTTTTTTAGAATCTCCCATCTAGCCCTCAAAATCCCGAACGCCCTCTCAACATCTTTCCGGTAGGACTCTTGATATCTTGCAAATAGCTGACTTGCCTCTTCTACCGGATTCGTTATTGTTTGTATAAGCGTGGCCCATTTGGGATAGATCCGATCCACTAGATAATACCCCATTATGTAGTCATTGCCATTAACCTTATACCTGATCTGATGGTTTCGCATCTGCTCCTCATCATCAAAAAGGTGTGAGCCATCCAATACGTTGATGTCATTGTTGCTCCCTGGAAAACCAAAATTGGCATGCCAAATCCACGTGTCGTACCCGGCAACGGCCTCTAATATCACAGTTGGGGTGTGATAATGGCCTTGATATGCCCCTTGTTGTCCTACTGGGCAATTTTTCCATTCCCAATGCATGCAATCCAGACTCCCTAGCATACCTGGGAATCCTCTTTTTTTAGCCTTACGCAATAGCCGTTGGAGATCAGCCACTGTTGGTGTGCGGAGGTATTCCGCTCCGTACACCTCCGGAATAACTCTTATGAACTTCTTGAATGACTCCAGCACTGTGGTTTGGGCAATTTGGAAGCCCTCGTCTGGGGCATCAGCCGAGTACCCAGCGGAGAGCATTCTCATGACCGAAGTCAGCTTTTGCTCTGGCGTACAGCCCCATCTTCCAGTAGCGTCTTGTCTTTGTTGGAAGTAGACATCTTTGTTGCACACATCTTGCATCATCTTTAAGAATAGTGATTTCTTCATCCGATAGCGTCGTCGGAACATCTCTTCAGTATATCTTGCTCCAGGGTCGAAATAGTTGCTCATAATAAGACCATGGCCTAGTTGTCGGTCTCGAGGGATATATCGTCGTGGTTGGGATGTGCCTCCATGTATTGGCCTTCTTTCACTTCGTTGTGTATGTCGTCGGTAAGCAGCCATGGCACACGCCGTGATATTTGCGAGCTGGTCATCGTACATGTCTAGTTGTGCCTGAAACATCTCTTCATCTGAATCATAATCGTGGGGGGTAGACATCCTGAAGCAAAGTGTAAACGAATTTTCTGCAATTACTAAGCAGGGTGAATTGGTGAAGGCACGACATGGTGAAATTTATAGACTAGGTGTGATAATGTAAACGAATCAAAATCTTATCATCTTGGAAAATTAAACGAATCAGAATCTTATCATCTTGGAAAGTTAAACGAATCAAAATCTTATCATCAGTCATAACAGGCTATCTTATCATCTTGGAAAAGTAAAGGAATCCGTGACATATTTATTAATAGGGTATTTTATTTTAATTCATAATAAAATGCATATATAAAGTACACGACAGAAATAGTTGGAAAAACAATGACACGTCAGTCATATTGTGAAAAGTCAGTGTTGGGGAAGTACCCTCCCGAGCTTGACGTGCCCTGATTGGCCTCGTTAGCAGCACTTGCCCTCCACCTCGCCAAAACCTCACGCTGTTGTGCCTCCCAAAACGCTCGTTGTTCTCCGTGCATGTTGGTGAGGTCCTTGCCCATGACCTCATAATCTTGCTGCTTTTGTTTGAAATCGGTGTGCTCTTTGATCAATCGGTCGCGTGAAGCAGCTATGTCCTTCTGCCCGTGGCAAAGAAACCTGATACTATCGGCAAGGTCATCATCATTAGTATCAACTTGTTTGGCCCTCTTGGAGTTGTTTCTACCAGGTGGCCTCGGGCGACTACCGCTAAGTGGTTGAAAGGCCGGGGCATCCTCATCCGCGCTCAATTGAACCGCTTCAGCTTCGGTATCGGCATCAGTGGGGGTGTCGGTTTGTGCATGTTGCCACTTCACAAAGTGTTGCATCTTAGCAAAACAATGGTGCCAAGCAAAAGGACGGTTTTTCGGGTTTATTGCTTGGTATCGTGCGTTGGCAAAGGTCACCTAGTAATATGAAAACAAATTAATGAATTATAAATGGTACTCAAATATTTGAATTTAATTATCACAAATATTTGAGTTTAACTAGCAAAAATAAAGTATACACAATCTCAAATATAGTACACACATATTGATCAAACATAAATATGTGAATTTAATTAACAAAAATATTTGA